>JAPQRN010000010.1:5042313-5066727 GCA_037367275.1 Coranthus polyacanthus
CCTGTTAGAGTTTTGCTTGGTTGTCAATGAGAGGATTTTCCTTTTAACTTAATATCTCTGTCCCCACAGAAGTCCTGTTCCTCTGAACCAGTCCAAGGTCTGCGTAAGCTATTGATGGTATTACAACGCAAAAGAGTTCAATTCTGCTCTGCTCAGGGAGAACGCCTGTTCAACATACTTAATATAAGATCTGTCCAAAGACACCGAAGGGTTTGTCCTTCCTCGCCACTGTTACTAGGCATCAGTGTTAAGTGTTGTACTTCATGCTCTAACACACTATTCTTCTGCTTTGGTGGACACTGATTTCTGGTTTGGTTTACACTGAAGTACCTATCAAACGGGTGACAAATCAAAACTAAAACCAACATGTCAAAGTCAAAGTGCTGTGTTTTGGGACAGCATGGTTACAGAAGTGTAAATCACCACCCACATCCCAGGTTTGTTCAGTGATTCAGGCCTGATTGAGGCCTGGTATTGTTCAATGATGGCAGTGCACATGCTGTGTTGCGTGTTGCGTAAATGCATCTATCATGTGTTTGGGTTTGTTTTTGTTGTTGCTATTGTTTTGTCCCCCTTCATCCTGCCAATTTCCAAAGTCAACGTTATAGAGACTGTATTATAAATACCAGTTCTGGCAGCATTTTGTGTGCAAATTCAGGATATTACATGGTAGGGACCATTTGCAGAGAGAGTAACCTCAAATCCATCAGAAGACTGAAATATCAAACGATAATGAGATGGATGACACGCATGGCGGCATGCGCTAAGGAACATGTTTCTATCATTCAGGCTCAACAGTTATTATGTGGTAGCCTAGTAACATTACTATGTTATGCAGAACCTGGACATCATACCAGGGGATACTGTCAGTAAGTTCAAGTAAAACATACACAAAGACACAGTAGGTTCATTCTAAATCACAAGGACCTTTGATGATATGCCATGGTGATCCCATGAAACTAGGACTTCAGACATTTAAACAAATGCTCCAACAGTCTCCATGTCGACTGAAATTGAACAGCTGCATTCTAACAAAACAGAGGATAGTCCATGGACGTGCAAGTGACTATTATGGATGTGATGTCAGGTAGAATTAGTTATCAGGCTTGACTACACTTCCCATAATGCAACCGAGTGGTGTCTTTTTGTAAGACCCTTCCTGCCTGGTAATCACCCACATGGTCTCATTATAATGCATGACTTTTCCGGTATAAATGCGTAGTTACACTGCCAAAGTCAACATAACCGTGGTGTCATAATCTTTCACCAGCCTCAGTAGAACACCTCGAGACATGAAAACCTACTTTGATGTGAAAAATTGGCATGGTGAACCTTTAAATGGTATAAAGAACAAATGACTACCAAGCTGTGGAGGCTGAAAGCATCTTTTCAAACCTTAAAATTAAAACTCCAAATGAAAATGGAATATTGCAATTTGCAATCACAATATGTTGCTTGTAAACAGCACAAAACTGAATTAAAATGATTCCTCCACAGGAGACTAATGATTTTAATAAAACTGAAAATCTCTGTTTAAGCTGGACATGCTGTTGCAGTGGATGATGCCTATTCAGAGAACAACTAAACCACTCTAAACAGATTTTTTAGAGTGGAAACTGATGAGACTGAGGGGATAATTAGACTCTTCCACCCTTGCACCACTTTTCAAAGACAGCGAAAAGCATTTCTTTTCCTCAGGGTCTTCCTGACTATCTGCTGATAACCCCCCAACACACACTTAGCCGCAGACACACATTCATATATACATGACAACATTGCAAATCAGCAGCGTGGAGGGATGGGTCCCACTCCATCTACCTGGTTCTGGTGTATGAGAGTTGTGTCACTGAGGCCACACAGCAACAAAAACAGCTGCTGCAGCCGTGTGGGGTGGCCTCAGCTGCTGTCACCAGTGAAACATGTATATCAGCATTTATGAGTCCAAAGACCAGCAGCGTGCCATGAAAACATTCTGACTCAATACTTTATATTTCACAGTCCATGTTTTCCACTTCTACCCCTGCTGCTTTTTTCTCCACTTCTTTTATTTTGGAAAAGTCATACGTTATCTTTCTCCGAGACCATGAACCAACGGAATTTAAGAGATTGTTTTTAACGGATGCAGTAAAGACCGTTTAACACCATGATAGAGTATTCAACGATAGTAAGCACAGGAGCAATAATGACAAGGGTGCTATTTAAAATGTCTAAAAATTGTATTTTAACTTATTAGAGCGGCTTGGATAAATACATGCTCTCTTACACGAAATTCCCTTTCCCACAAATCTTTTTTGAAAATGTACTGTAGTTCAACGATGAGACTGAACTTGGTTCACTCGTGTCTTTCTCTCTCTCTGGTCCAGCCTCTCCTCTGTCTTCCTGCCTCACACTTCATCCCTATCATCCAATCACTGCATGCAGCCAGACCTTCTATTACATGCCATTTCATTCAAAAGTGGAGCACTCCCTCATTGTCCCTCTTGATCATCTTGCAGGCAACGTCCGCCACCCCCACTCCACTTACCACCAGGGGACGGGGACTCTGGAGTCCTCGCTGGGGCAGGCTCAGACGCCTTCCTGCAGAGCACTGTGAGTCTGCACCAAAACCTTCCCTTCAATAAATCAGTAATAATACTTGGTTTTCGTGTGGTGAATTCTCTTCTAGTTGAACAGTAGACGCAGTAAAAGTCAGCATGACCCGTACAAGCCACTTCATGGGAAATGGTTAAAAAACAAGGCTTTTCTGTAATGCTTATGTATAAAACGCATTAACATTTATAAAATGAAATGTCAACTGCCTATGCATTTCCAGGGCTTTTTTTCAGTATCTATACACATCTAACTCAATGATGAAAACTGATTACAGGTAATTTGGCATTGCATCAGCGTGATAAAGATATTTCATTTGTCAGATCAACCAAAGAGCATTCCTTATTTATGCAGCATTTAACAACATCATGACAAAAAAATATTATATTATTACCCACTCCACAGCCCGGCCTTTATTTCTGCAAATGTCGGTATTTTTCAGAATATACTTCACAAAGCCCTTCAACTATTGTGCAAAGTACTCATTCAGCACATCATGCCTACTGTATTTCATTAAATATTTAAAGCGTGAGATAAAATCATTCTTTACTGCAATTTTATATCTAGATATAATTTCTGCTTCAAGTGAGAGTCCACACCGAGGAAACGGTTTCGAGTTGAACGAAAACTCGGCTTGGCTTGTGTCTTCACTTTTCTTGCTCAAGTCGATGTTCTGCCCTTTTACTCCGTACTTTCTCTTTCTTCTGCCCAGGCTTTCTGTCTTACCTCTCTGTTCTTATAGCTGGCTTTTTCCTCTCTTGCTTTTTAGTTTTCTTTCAGCAACACCTTTTCTTCCTTCCTCGCAGCACCTATATCTCTGCCGTTTCTTCCCTCATTCCCTTCCCTTCCACCCTCCCCTACTCTTTCTATCTCTTCTCCCCATTTTCCTCTCTCCCTCCCCCTCTCCTTTTGATCCTTGCTGCCTTTTCTCTCCAGCAGTGTTCAGTCTGATTTGATCTGTCAGTCTGCAGGACTGCAACACCTCCATGCTTTCACCTAACAGGAGCTGACGAAGCCTGTAGACATTTCAGCACAGCACATTTCCAGAGAGCGCTTTCTGGAGTCCTTACATGTCCCAGATCCTGGTCTCTGCCACCAGAACCCCACCATCTTGCTGTCACTTATAGTTTTTCAAAACCACCTTCACACTGTCAACACTTGCATTCATAATACGCCTCACACCTGTCCATATACCAAGGAAAGATCTGCAGAGTAGAGTACATAATCCAAAATACTTTCACCATGATATGTAACACTCTTTATAGGGACAGGATTATACCGGATTTTCACTTTCATCATGGAAAATAGACACAAGAGGAAGTTTCTTCTTTGAGCCTGAAAGAGGAACGTATCCAAAACCAGACATTTTTAATGATACATGGGTTTGCCATCAAGTGCAAACATCTTAAAGTAAGTACCACATGGATTAACACATCTGTCTGTCTGAGACCTGTGTGATGTGCATCTGATTTTTGGGTTGATGAGCAGGAAGAAGATCTGCTGATGCTGCATGATATAGTTGGAAAAATGTGATGAGATTTTATGGTCTTTGGAAATACATAAAGAACAAGCTCTGAGATTTGTCTGGAACTAAGAATCAAACTAAATTTGTGATTGGTGGTGGAACAAACATCAGTCCATTGGTGTTGAAACACAATATTTAAGACTTAGACTTTAAGACTTTAAGACTCCATATTCCAGATTTACTCGAGACTTGCTGTAATAAGAGCTGGATACAGTGAAAGATGTGGTGCGCCGTTATAAAAGGAAGATTTGAAATCACTTTACAGAACACTTCTAAGTCAGTTATTACATTTAAGACTTCGCTATTAACATTTAATGTATGTAAAATGTTCTCAGAATTTAATTGATGTAACATCTGTGGCTGGAAAATCTCCACTTTTTTCAGCTTTGAATTTTTATTACCACGTTTAGTTGCTAGAATTCAATTTTAAAATCCAAGACCATAATCTCACTCATGCCTTGAAACACTCAACACCACCGGATTTTTTTAAATTTCATGTTTTCCACTTCCAAATATTATACTGAATTCTGGGGCTTGTTTGGCACACGCAGTGCTCGATTGGAGTGTGATTAACTAAGGTCTAGTGCTGTGTGTTATTTGCAGTTCTCTGTTCTTCTACTGATTATGTCAAGCAGAGAGCATCCAAAGGTAGGGCCTGCTGAGTAGCTCTGTGTCTGAATATTAATAAATTGAATAAGAGCTGGAGAAATGTTCTGTATCAGAGGATTCTAAAATTTCTGCACAGTGTGGCATTACGGGTAAAAACATGGTATTAATATCTGCCTAACCATATTGTTGCGTCTGCTAAACACATCCACGTCCCTGTTAATCTGTCTCTAAACCATACTATTGTCACTAAAGCATATCTGAGGCATCCAGCAAACCCCCTGCTGTGAAGGCACCACCTCAGCAGGGAGGAAAAGTCTGCTGACTCTGTCTTGCCTCTTTCTGTGTTTACCTCAATCATGGCAAACTCTTGTTTGTTTCAAAGCTTACTTTGTTTTTCTGCTGTCTGACAGCAGGCCTCATACAGAGCAGCACAATACCTCCCGGCATCTGGCTACTGATCAAACAGCAAAGCTCCAGCTATCATTGCACTGCACTGTGTGCTAGCTTCACTAATAGGCCTGCAAGTGAGAATCTCCTCTAGATATTAAATAGAGCAGCCACATGATGGCAAATCCCTACACAACCCTCCTATGTCAGCACAGGTTAAGAACATTACACACCTTGTTACTTGTGCATTAATACATCGGTAATGTGTTTTATCTGCAATGTGAAATCTTTTAGAACCTGCGGGAATGTGCCTTCAAAGAAACTCTTGTTTTGTGAATATGCCTCCATCCAAATCAAAAGACTAAATCTAAAGATAAATGACCGACGCTGTTTTGTGCCACTGTGGAAAAGCGAAGCCGTTTTTACAAGCCTCTGTGTCGAGCCACTGAGCAGAACAATAGGGTCACCTCTGACTGAATCTGATCGGTAATTACAGCTGCCAATCACGTATTAACCCCCCCCCTACATCTCTGAAAACACCTGTGATTAGACAAAGTGTACATTACGGGGTAGATTATCTACAGCCAAACAGATTCCACTCAGAAGAGGAATCCATTTTCGGAGAAGAAGAGGAAGTCCATGCCAAGACACTGTGGAAACATGGCAGCGCAACACGGCCCACTCCTGTTCCTTCTGCAGATATACACGGCTCGTTCAAAGGTAACGAAAACGTGATTGTTATTTTCATGTGACTACACTATGAAATGGATATTATATTCAATTTCTGCAATAAGATCAACCTACATCTTACACACTGGACCTTTAATCAATATATAATTGAAGAAAATGTCAAAATAATCTCACAAAGTTTTTATTTTCATACAAATTAAACCATATCCCAGTATTATGACTTGCAGTAAAGCTAAAAAATAATTAACTACAGCAACTATGTGCCTAAACACCATTAACTCCTTAGAAGTGGGGGGTGCATGAGCCATGGACATGCAACATGGCGACTCCAAAGTGGGTTCTTCTCTACAAACTACTTATGACAGCACTAAGTTGAAATCTTTCTACATTATAAAATTGGGTTTTCTTGCCTAACAATGTTTCTAAGGGTGTCATGATCCCTGGTTTGGGGCTCAGGCTTTGATAACATGTAACAGATATAAGTGGAAATACAAATTGATGGGGAGACAGACGTACATAGACCACATAAAGCAAGCTGAACAGATGCTGATATCTTCCTCTCCCAAACACACATCCACCAAAGTAATGATTATCATTCTCTATCACAGTGAATGAAACACATAAATATGGCCACTGCAAAATGTAGTCATGTAGTCAAAAGTCATTTTCAGGAATAAGACAAGATGGAACTGTCCGACTGTCACTCGTGTCACAAAATGAATGTAACATAACACAGCCTTAACACATATCCTGTATCTGTCTAAAGCTGTGATAGTGCTATACACAGCTGAAGTCTGTCACTGAATTATAAATCAAAACCTATAATATGATGGCCTTCCATTAACCCCTTGCCTCAAACATACAGTAAATCCAGCTCCCAGGTGTTGTGTTAGTGAACCCTTGTGCCTCGGTCAGTCACAATCATTAAATAATCATCTGACCGCTATTATTTCAGCGATCACTGTGTATAATTGTCCGCATCATTTCCATTCGCTTGTATAAAAACAACCGGATGAAACAAACAGTGTTACATTTCATCTCTATTTCAACACTGTTTGAGGTATGACTCTTTCTCTCATCTCTTTGTGCCCCCTTCCAATATGGTTTAATGGAACCTGAGGGGAAAATTAGTGCCACAAACTGTTTGTCTCAAGGCGCTTAACTTCTAATATTTGACTAGGGCTGGGCGCTGAACATCAATGCATTCATGGCACCGACTGAATCACTTAGATACTCTTGAGGATTCACACAGACATCTCTCAGCGTGTGAGAAGAGAAAACTAACCTCTCTACAGCTTCCTGATATATTCACTGTGAAAACTCTGTCTTTGTGCCGACTTGCCATTTGCTTCCGTCAGCCATTCCGCCGCTCCGTCCTGAATCTGCACTGCACAGTCGCCGGGCCACAAACATCAACACAAGACTTTACAGGTGCTAGAGCAAAAATATCACACTCTAACAGTTTTAGAGACCCCATTATTTGTGTTGTGAACGCTTCTCACAGTGACAGTGTGATGGGAACAGCGCTGCAGCAGCGAGGCAACTACGCAGCAGTTACAGCACTGACGCACATCCAGTCACCTAAAATACATGTGCTATAGATTCTGCTGTATTATACAGTCAGCAGGCACGGGAACTATACTACACAGACAAGGCAGCTATATGTAGAACTTCATGATTAGAGTCTCTCTTCTTTGAAATAAACACTTACCAGTGCACCAAGGCGTTCAAACTCTGTACATAGTGGCTTTAAAATAAAGTAACCATTTGTTTGGATCCACAAGAACTTAAACGTTTCCCACATTTGATATACTTCGAATGCGTAAAGCATTTCTGACAGGTTTGTAATGTTAAAAGTTGCTGAAATTGAATGTGTGGTCACTTTGGGGCAGCTAGCAAGCAGCTGTTAATTTAAATATCCAACATATAGATGGCCATATAACGCCTAAGCCTGCCACAAACTTCTGGAAACTGTTGGAATCCAGGCAGCATCTAAGCTCCCTAAAAACCTGGGGAAAACACCGGAATTGTGCCATTAATTACACATACGATGCTTATCAATATAAAAGACTATTTTACAAGTCGCTAATGTGCTGCTGCAGCTGAACTAGTCTAGACTTTTAGTGATTTCCACCTCTTTTAACACTTTTTCCCTCACACTGGGCTAACAATGTGTCATGCTGGTGTTGGTGATGTACTGTATATTGTGCTAGAAAAGAAATGCAGTTCAGTGAGTGATTTACACAAAACTAAACGGTACTTTACGACAAAACGGCAACTTTTTCTTGATTTGCAAATTTAACCTTTACATTGACAAATATCACGTACAACCGACAGAACAAATAAATCAGTTTAAAAATATTCACTCCATGTTTTTGTCTACGGTTAGGTCCCATGGGGCAAACTGGAGGACGTTGCCTCTCTGTGTTACTTTCGTACAGTATGTATCAAAGGAAATCTGGGAGAGCCAGCTTGAATGAGCCTGATGCTGATGACAAAATGAATACTAGTTATCTGTCATTTACAGCTGCTATACTCGAGTTTGTCAGTAGAGGAGATGCTGAATCATTAGCCAGTCCACATCCTGACCCAGTACTGATTTTAACCTCAGTCTCTTCTGTACGGATCTACTTATTCTCGGACTGACAGATGAGGCAAAGTGTTTCAAAGGAGGGAGGACTGTAGTGGTTGCACTGGGGTGTCAGGTGTGGCAATGGCAAATGGTATATATGGCTCAAGGGTCAGGTAGGCGGGCCCATCAGCAGAATTTTGCTGAGGGGTCCTGTGAGAAACAAGTCGAGAGAAGAGAAGGTATCCAAGGAGTTTGCTCGGCAAGGCCTGATGATTTTAATGTAGCGCACACTGAATCTAGTGTACAGATTCAGTTATTTGTACTCTAATAATTGGAATTGTTATCCCCTTGATTAAATAAATATATGTTGACAACATCAGCAAAATCCCCTAGTATGTTTTATTCATGACTTGCTGATACTGATACATGCGAATAAGGGAAGCGTTGGCAAACACTGGGTAAGACTCGACTGATTCAGTAATGCCGTGCGTAAAGGTGCCTTCTTTTAAAAGTTTTACTCATTTATATACCGTGTGTATATATCTCTCTCTTTCTATTCTTTTCTCTAATGCACAGTTTTTGAATGTGCATAAATCTTCAAATGAAAACTTAATTAAATAAAATCAGTGATCCCAGATTTTGGAATGCACTTGTTTAGCGGTGATAATTAGCAGTGGTATTCTACTACACTTGCAGGCAAAGAACAGATGAGCAAAATGGGTAAAGGGTGATTACGTTTAGCATAAATTCATATTAATAAAGTCGGCAAGTGGAAAAAGTAGAGCTAAAATGAATGCTGAGTGTCTTTCCAAACAACAAAGGCAATTAATTGTATGCCATATGGGGATTTGTAAATCTTAAATGAACCCAAAAAATGAGAAGCAGTGGCACAGCTCTTACCTTGCCAATGTACTGGTAATCACTGCCTGTATACTCCTCCTGCAGGAAGAACTGGTTCCACATCCAGCCTCTTCTCACTCTTTTGAGCAGCTTCTCTCCTCTGATCAGTGCTTCTCTTCCCTCTCCTCCTACTGCCTCAATCCTCCGTCCATTCAAAGACAACGCATCCAAGGAAAGGCCAAGACAGACCACCAGAACGCCCAGCAAGATAGTCCTCATTTTTCTGGAGGTGTAGGATGCACAGGTCATAAATGTTCTATCTTCCCAGCTGGATCACTCTGAATTGGTAGAAGGGTCTATCGGTCATAGTCCCTCAGGTTTTCGAGTGATGTAGGAAAAGAACTGTAAGAGAATTAGAGAAACGGACATGAGCACATGGCGGAAATAAAAGGAAATGAAGTCACATCCAACTAAAAAGAAGCCAAACATTCTTAAATACGATCAAATTGTCTTGTGTTGAATAAAAAACATCTGCCAGTGGGGTAAGAACATTTTGCTCGGCTGGACTTGGAGAGAACATAATGCCTTAAAACTAGAAAAACAAAACATGCCCAAATTTAAGCAAGCTGTGTTTATTAGAATCAACCAAAACACAGTTATTTTAACATAGACTTAATACTCTTAAAGAGAAGTTGTGTCACTCTTAAAATAAGGAAAACAATCGTGTTCCTCTGCTGGGATATTATACAAACCATTGTTTTAGCTTGTTACTGATTAAATGTAGCTCACTATTGACTGAAATATCCTACTGGGACAAAGTTAGATCTATTTTCTGAAAATGAGATTAGTTTTCTTATGAGAAACATGGTTGGCAAGATTAGTTTTTGTTTTAAGAGAAAAAATAGGGCTCATTTCCTTTTTTACTTTCTTTAAATTATTTTTTTTTTTGCAGTGTAGAAACAGAAAAAGTTTGCTGAGATTTCTCTACCGCTCTGGATAAAATAGATACCATTTTAGCCCAAACGGCAAACATTTTCATATTCATTTCATATCGACCGAGCACCAGCAGTGTAGACAGGGTTTTTTAACCGACACTGCTGCATCATGGACTTGTTGTAGCATTGATGTTGCCAGGCTACCGAGTATATATAAGCAATTATATTCTTTAGAGTCTGTCAGGACAAAAACTATTCAGTTTGTCCACTTTAACCTGCAGGAGTTTGTGTAAAATCTTTAGCTGCCCCTGGGAAATCAATTCACATTGACTGGACTTCAGATTGTTTAGCAACTTGTAAAATCACTAAACAATCGACACCCCATTTGTTTTGCTTTTCTACCTCATGTCTCAGTATTGCAATGATATGAGAAAATGCATATTTTTTAGTCAAACAGCAAAAAAAAACAGCTAAAACCCTGTCTGCTATATGGAAGGTGTTGTGGAAATGTAGAACATTATAAACTGAAAAAAATCCTCATCTTTATCTAAACAAATAAAGATGAGGATTTACATTAATTTCTGCCAGGACCATCCTGAAAAAGTATTTTTCCAAAACCACGGCCATTTTTATACTATTTTCTTTTGTACTGAAATCAAAACAAGTGGTGAACATAGAGGAAGTTTTGAGTTTATATTCACTGCATATTAAAATAGAGAAATATATTTATAAAAGGAGTGGGGGATGGGGGGGGGGGGACTAGAAATAAAGGCATGTCTTTTATGTAGTCCTACTTCAAGTAAAGGACTTTTTTTTCTCTCTGCAGCTGAGGTAAATAAAGTTATTTTGAGAATTTATGTGTGTCACAGAAGTCCTCGTAGTTTCTCATTTCCTGTGTTGTGACTGACAGGGACGTGTTTGAATGTGGAACTTATTAAACACATAACCAGATGGGAGCAAAGAGAAGTTATTGTCTGGCTAGCACCATTAGTCAGTTAATGATATGTTTCATGATCCGTAAGGTGAGGTCGGCCAAAGTCTACAGGAAGAGAAACAAGCTCCTGTGATGAACCATCAAACTATACGAACCTGAAAAACAGCCTGTGCTCATACGCACAGCCAAGCTGGATGTCTTTTTACATGACAATGCTGGATCCTTCCATTTACCACGGTTATCTCTCCTTAAAAACTGTATTGTAAAGAGGATGACACATAAATATGCTCAGAACTTCCTCCACCCCGCCACACCATTATTAGTAACACAACAACAACAAAAAAGTTTAACAAAAGCAATAATACAGTCAGACTATCATTTTACAAAAAGGCCAAAGAGAGGCTTCAAAAACAGCAGAGCCACAGAGCGTCGCCGAAGCCGGTGAGAAGATACTGACAAGGATGTGAAAGATAAGTGGCATGTAATCTTCACTGCAGCGAAGATTGAAGGCTAAGGCTTGAAAAGGCCTTTTATCAAGATTTATGTTTACACCGATGAATAGAGTGAATTATTCATGAATGAATGCACTTTCACTGATGTCACGTGCAATGATGAATGATGAATACCTCATTTTTAAACACTCTATCTTCTGTCTCCAAATCTAAACCTCCATCTTTTAGCTTCCCTCGTCCTTCAACTCCACCTGTGCTTCACGGCTCTTTCTTTAAAGCTGCATTAATTGTTTGGGGTTTTTTTTTTCTAAAATAAAAATTCACTTCACCTTTTACACAGCGTTTTTTGTCTGCTTTAGCTCATTGTATTTATACCATGAAATGAATGTAAATTCAGATACGGTGTTGGATATACAATTAAAACACAGCCTGATCTCAAAAAATACATGTATGGCGGGAAGATTGTTGCTTGGATGTTTAAACACTTACCTTATACTTTCATACTTTATCTTCATCTGAATGGACCTGCTTTTAGTTTTTACAATTAACAACTGCACTATTTTGCAGTTTACTGCGATTTATATTACCGCAGTTTTGCAACCTGCACAATTATAGGATTGAGAACTGAACCACTACAATTTTCCTTTGACTAACTAGTGTTTTCAGCAAATTAATTTATTTGTGAGTATCAATATTGACAGCCAGATTGACTTTCTATTATATTTTACTATTTTAAACTGTGTAATCTCTCTCGCGCTCTCTTTCTCTCACAAATCCACTGACAACGGACCTGTCTGTGAATATCAAAACATGATCATGCGTGGGAGGAAGAATTGTTGTTGGCCATTCCCCACAGAGAAGGCAGCTGGCTGTATTCCTGAACAGAATCAATCCGGTGTTCACAAATGGTTAGCATCAGGAACATTTCTACACACAGCTGTCCAAAACTGATGTATTCAAGTTCAAGGTCTATGTTCTTAACACAACGCTGTCAATCTCAGAGACCCAACTCTTCAAATAAGTTATCAGCGAGCTGTAAGTTACAGTAATCTTATGATACAGCTGGGTTGTCAAGGTCAGCACGCTGTATAGCACGCTGTATGTAGCTGCAGTGACTGCTTGTGAAAGTGGATGAGATTAATGTTAACGCCGTAACTCTCGCGCTGAATGTTTGCTCTCGTTCTGTGGAGGCAATGGAGCACTGTAAATATTTTGCTATTTCTTCAACACAAGTGGGCTCCGTATATTATCCAGTCACTGATTGTTCACAAAGTTCTTGGTAATTAAGATATTCCAAACAGGAATAGCAATCAAACTCCACAAATAGAATCTCATTTTGTGGGAAACAGTGACAGGTTAAATCACTACTTGTAGCTTTTTCTACTTGACTCTGAAAGAGGCTCAGATTTGGGTCATTTTTTTTTTCAGGGATAATGGCTTCGAAAGGCAAGCATTCTTCCAGTTTTGACTTTTTGTTTTGTTTTGCAGAAAACTGAAGTGATGAGTAACAATTTCAAACTCTGAATATGTGTTAATTCGACAGATTCCTGAAGGAGACAATTAGTGCTTGACGACAATATGTATTATATATAACACTGTATATATAATATAAAACTGTGAAACTTTTTAAAAAAACGTTAGTCCAGGCTGGTTACATTTAAAGGATAATGTAAAAATCTATTGTTTAGATAATTTTGGTTCCATTGAGGTGTAAATGACTGTTCAGCCAAGCAACCTTTATTTAAACTGACTTAATCCTTAGCGATGCAGCCAGGCAGAAAGACTTCGCCTCATTTAAAGAACTTTTCTCCCCTTTCATCTCTCCTTCGCGATTTTAGCTCTACACTTCTAAATTTAAGATCAACTCATTTTAATTATCACCTCTTCTCGTTGTACAGCGAGGATGTTAATGTAAAGCCATGAGCTGTTCAGAGCGGTTCACAAGTGTACTGGCATTACACCTGTGGCTGAGGAGTGCACATCTACAGGTACTATAGATGTGTACTACATAGTACTATAAATACACCACGAAGATGCTTTAATGCACACACAATGTGAGCACATCTCCTTCCTCTCATCTTTCATGCTCAGACTTGAATAAATACTTCCCTTAAAAATCTGATTGACCAGTGACTTAGTGGATGTAGCATCTGAAGAACATCTAAAAAAAATGCTTTTGTGCACTTAAAACTGCACTGGATCAATAAATCTATTCACATTCATGTTGAAGGATCTGGAAGGAACGCTTACCCAGCAATTACTACACCGAAAGGAAATGTGCTTTTATCTTCCCACACAGAGCTCTGTCACTGTCTTGCTGCAACAAGCAAAAAATAATGTCCTTTTTTATCCATAGTATTTGCCATGAGAATGTCAACCAGCTTTATTCTGGAGACATGGCAACACTTTGTTCAGACCAGATGAATGTCACTTCTCGTGGATTCAGAAAGACTTCTGGGTAATAAAAGAGTCAGGGCGAGGCTTCTTTGAGGCTGCTCATCACAGGAAAACAGACATGATAATGAACGGGCTGATTAAAATGACTAAGTGACTAATCAACTAATTATGTTCACTGCGCACTGGCCTTCCAGTGGTTGATTTAAAGCTTAAACTGCATGATCAGTTCACATTTCCAGCACTAGGGTGCAGCCCACACATGCAACAGTGGTTTCCAACTTCTTCCAAATCAGTAGAGAAACAGAACTAAGCTGTTCTTATATCCTACACTGTTCCGTTCTATCACAGTCATCAACTCCTTTTGTCTACCAAAGAACCATCACATTAAAAACATGTTCCACCAGTGCCATACATACTTTGTTATTTAAGTGAGTTACATTCTTACTCATTGTGTCTTTTGCCCTTTAAGTCCTTTCTGTCTCTCTCTCCACGTACTGCATTAGTCCCATTACGTTGGCGCTTTATGAGAAGGCTATAATTGAATCAGGTGAAGAACACACAGGAGGCTGATTGATTCTGGCTGGACGCCTTGGCTCAGTTTTTTAACGAGTCTCACAGCTCCATTATCACACTGCGAAAAGAGGCTAGAACCTTTGAATTTTCTGGTTCAAAGGGATTTTCACCTTTTTTTATTCATATGTGTGTAAAAGTACCAAAACGCCATTAAAGCGCAGTCCAGGTCCTAAAAACACCTCAATCACACATGATTAACTCTTAAAGTTAATGTTAAATTCATTCTTTTCTGGTTTTTCGAGAATAACTCTGACAAAACGCAGCCAGCTTTGACATATTCTTTTTCTGATGTGCTGTGATGTGCGTCAAACAACCAAACAACCACTGGCTTCATCTGCGGTGCTTGAAAGGAAAGCCATGAGTTTTTTTTAAGTGCACGATAGTTTTCCACCAAGTCTTAAGGTCAAACTAGAAATTCATTTCAATTCAGTTCAAATGTATTTATTTATCCCCTAGGGTCAATTTAAGAGCACGAAGAGAAAAAACAAAAAAAACCCACCAAATTAAATATAAATCCAAACATACATTTTAACGCACACCTGTCATACTAATAAATACTACAGTGAAATGTAGTTCTTGAAGTGCAACAGGATTAGCAGCATACACAGTACGTGTAGAAACACTTAAACAAGATTGAAAACAGGTTACGATTCCTGTATATACCTTAGATATCTGTTAAACAAAATCCAAATTTGAAAGAAAACCACATAATATGTGTCCAGGCTAAATATAAAAGCATCAAAACATCTGATTATATCCTGAAACGTTGCCCATTCCCCAGCAGGCTAATTGTGTGTAATTATCAGATTGGTTACAAGACTGGAAAGATTCCAAACACTCTTTTGTACTTCTTCTTTTATCCAGACGAGCTTCAGAACACGTTGAAAGGATGTTGCTGCACTAATTTCAATGGAAATCTCAACACTTATTTCAATCTATGATCAGCTGATCTTAGCACCATCTGCTCAAAGAGCTTATCTGTACAAACGCAGCCATTGCAGTAACGTAAACAAAGCAGACGGATACTACCGCGACCAGTCACGCTAAGATTACAGCAGGGCACCCTAATGACAGTTTAAATCGCGTTAATTATAACATTATAATTATAACATGTAATGCAGATTAGAAAACATGAACAATAAATAGCTCCAATTTCTGCATGCTGCATCCTTGAACTTTACAAGATTAGCAAAGCAATAACTGTGGATCAGAAGGTTCTACCATGATTTCAGATTAAAAGAACCGTCTTTCATTAACCATGTGACAGAAAACAATTGACAACAGTTAATCTGAGAGAAACTGACATCGAGCTGTGGCTTCATCTGTTTGGCCAACGTGTGTGAATGCATGGCCGTGTATCCACAGCTCTATCTGCTGGGTCAGATGTTTGCATATTGTGCAAACACAGAGTGAATTCATTCAATTTTCAGTTTGTGACATTTTCATAATCGTAGCGACAATGAAAATGAGATCCATTGGACAGCGCTAACTGATTGTGCTGTTTGATCGTTTCACTTAAATGTACTAAACACAAACAACCATGAAAGTGTACAACAAGCACACAAAGGTTCCAAAGGTTAAACCCATGTCTGCTCCCACCCTGGCTCATGAAAAGATAACCATACCCCTTGATAATGGAGCATACAGCAAGTGATACGCAAACAGCCAATCATTTATCAGGTGCAGCTGCAGCATCGCTACTATCTGCCAGTTAAAGATGAGTGACAAACTATGATTCACACACAGCTGCAACAGAATAAATGTCGCTATGTTAAACCAGCTGTAACGCCACCAAAAAAAAAAAGAAGAAAAAGAGTGATGTGCTATGAGACACTTTCAGACTGAATGACATTAGAGGTAAATCACACAGCTTAACCCTTTACATACAGCTTCATTCTCTGATCTATAGACTATTGATTGGTCTTATGCATTCTACTTTATTTACCTGTGTGAATGATAAATAAATCCATAATTATGATGAAACCTTTCATCCTTTTATTAGAATACACTTCAGAATTGTGTCCACCTATAGTGTGATAAGCCATCGTAGTTACTTTAAATAAACATCCTTCCTCTGCAGTCCGTGTTCCTACACTTATGTTCTTCTATGAGTTGTTTTGTTTGTGGTTATATTTACAGATTATTATTGTTATTTTGTTTGTTTACAGTCGTTTTGGTTTTACTGTCATTTTAATCTGGCCAGACTTTTAAAAAAAAATTTTTTTTTATTTTAACGCAATTTTATTCTGCTGTTTCTATTCCACTGAATTCTTCTCCATGTAAAGCACTTTGCAACCTTGCTTTAGAAAAGTACTGTTTCTTACTTGCTTATCGTGATAAATTTTTCAGCTATATAGTCCAGCCCTTTTGGCATTACATTAGAAGTTAGACCATCTGCTGTTGCACAACACTGCACAACAGCAGGATGTGCATGAACGGGTAAGGCAAAGGATTCCTGTATTTCTGCCATATTGTTCCAGCCAAGGCAGCCCACTTAAGAGGTTCGTTTGTCCAATCTGGTGTTAGAAGCATCCACAGAGATTGCAAACGAAAAACTGAAAAGTTCCGGTCACAATGTATAGCCTTCTTTAAATGACAGCTGTCCAAAGTGAATGCTTAATGAGCCGTCCAACACAACAGAGTGAGGACTCTCAGACCTTTGAGCTGAAATGGTGAGTTACATATTCAAGCAAAACAAAGAAATGCAAGCCGATAAGTATGTAGAGATAGAATTGTTTTAATTAGAAGTGCAGTAACTTTTCACAGCTGCCAGAGGGCTTTACACATCACATGCCAGACTCTGTAGGCTGCAGCCACACAGTGCAGCCAAAATGCTCATGGCCCCTTCAGCTGAACAAGGCTGGAAGTACTCAGTCTAAAGAAACACTAGTGAGAGGGCCATTAAGGCAGTGAACATTCATACACCATCCTCACCCAATTTAGAACAGCAGCCCAAGCCAACGTGATATTTCCTCTCCGATCTGCCCTCCTTTGTCTTTACAAACAGTGATAAATGTTCATGACCTTCAGGTGACAATCACAGCGCATCTCCTCCTCTGTTGCTTCCATCTCCCACTTCTCCTCATGCGTGCGTGTGTGTGTGTGTGTGTGTGTGTGCGCGCCCATGCACGTGTGTGTGTGTGTGTTTGCGTGTGTGTATGTATGTGTTGCTACCTTGCAGACAGCCACTGAGACCTCTGACAACTCCCAGAGGACCAATTAGAGGTGAAAAAAGGAGAATGTCAGCCACCAAGCAGCCTGTGTGTGTGTGTGTGTCTGTCTGTGTGTGTGTGTGCGCGCGTGTGTGTGTGTGTGTGTGTGTGACAAGTACAAACCCAGCCACCCCTTTCCATCAGAATAGACCAGCCATCTGAAGGCAGCCAACAGCATCCACACCGCCTGTCCAGTTTTAACTCACACACTTTCACTGTCTCCTGCTCAGACACACAGTAACACACTGACACACAAACACACACACAGAGCCGTCAGATAGTCCAGTCCCTGGTCCTTGGGAGTGTGAAGTCTCATTATGAATAAACCATAAACGAGGTGCAGAAGCTGCACCTTGACTTTATAGACACTTGACTACAAGTTTTTAAAGAGTGAACTTTTTGGCAACTTTTGTGATCCATCTGACGTGGCCATGAATCATTCTCTTTAATATAAAGCATACATTAGTGATACGGAAAGACTGTGTAATTTAGCCACTCTGAAAGTCACATGGTCAGTTGGACAGTGACAGTCTATATATGTCTTCCTGGGCCCTGCCAGACAGACTGTTGTCTAGTTAGTTATTCCGTCTAGGGCAACATGCAGAGAGAACCGAGCTAGTCAGTAACCCAGTTTTTGGCGTGGAATATATAACCATCAATGAGAAACCTAGATACTGCAGATCAATCAAAATGAGACAGAGTGGCATGAAAAGATTACATATTTGTAAATTCAGTCAATCTGATGTCAACTAAACAGTCCTTTCTGTTACAATTCTCCTGTTACAATACCTGTTTGTTCCCAGTGCAAGCTGATTCTCATTTGTCGTGTTTCAGCCGTTTTATATCCTTTCTATTTTTGTGAATTTTGAATCGTATAAGAATTGCACCATGTTTCGTGTTGTTCTTTCTCTTTGTTGTGTGTTTATCTGTCTGGCTATGCTGATCTGAATAAACACTGAACAATCACAGCTGGAGAGATTGTTTTGCTTGTAGGGACTAGAACTAAAACATGACGGTTAATTGACAAACTGAAAATTAGAGGATCAGCAGTTATTTTGACGATCTGCTCAATTTATAATTATTATTAGGAATTGATCAAGAAAAAACATCACATATGAAACAATTTGCTGATTTCCTTGGGCTTAAAGTAATATCTTAATAACAAGCTCCTGAGGTCACCACCTTGGTCTATGTGGATATATTTTATATTTTAGTCTTCTGTTGTTTTATGGACTAAAATTGACTCCTTTATAATTTTTTTTCGTAACAAAATAAAGGTAAAAAAGTGTATAAATGTTTTAAAAACTCCTGAAGTCTGAACTCCACTCCTGAAGTCAGTGCTGAAAAGTCTCTTGGGAAATATTTCAGATGGGAATAATCGTCCACTATCAGGCTGAGATAAAAAAAAAAACCAGTGACAGAAGTAGATATGTGAAGAATAAAAACTCAGCTTTCTCACCTCTCTACGCTAGGTTTTGAGGGATTCTGGATGCAGCCCAATTCTGCCATCAGTAAGGAAGATGTAAGGAGGTTATAGATGTTGTCGAAAATCTGACAAGCACTTTGTTTGGGGCATATTGACTTCTTAAAAGACTACATTCACACTAGGGTGAGGATAGTTTCAAAGGATTACCAAAACCTTTGTAAAGACCATGAACATATGTACCAGAATTTGTGGCAATCCATGCAACTGCTGACAAGACATTTTACTGGGTTGAAAAAGAACTGACCAATCACCCATAAAGTTAAATGGTGATACGGTAGAGCATGTCAACTGTTGCTGCGGTTTTCGCTGTAGAATTTCTAATTCAAGTTCGAGTCAGAAAATATTCTGTAGTATTCCTGCACTTTTCAGCTTAATGCCAGAGAGGCGGACTTCTAACCCTGAGAATTCTCTAAAAGATGTTCACTGCACTGTATTTAAAATCTGAGCGCCGTGGATTTAGAGTTATCCATGTCAGCACTCTTGACTCTGCCCTGGACCTCAAACACACATAGTGTGGCTTCCAATTCAACACAGTACTATTAGTTAGTGCAGTGAAGCCATTTATGTTCATCTACTGGAGCTTTGTAAAGGGCTGAGGGATGATCTGTCAAATCGACTATTCAGCTCGAAATATTGGTGGGTTTGCTTTGGGTAAAAATAGCTAGTCAAACTCTTACGTACCACCTCCTGAGAAATTAGACAGCAGTTTGTCTTGGATCCACTTTAGGACACAATCCTAGGTCCACTGGAGTATTCATTCCTTCAAGGCGTTCATTGTACCTGATAATAACAATAACAACTGTGTTATCTGCAACGCTAGTCTAAGCGGTTCTGTCACCTCTTTTACGACCATTAAAAAATGTAAAGTAGTTTCTGGAAGTCATCAATATTATGTATGAACTATTGGGCATTTTGATAATGAATTTTATCTGCTTGGGTATGAAAGATATCCAGTGTGGATTTTGGCACATTTAATAAATAATGTAATGATTTAAACTCTCATTGTAAATTAATTTGAACAGGCATTAAAGTGGAGATTCAGACAAGTGATCAGACTGAAATTCCATTATTTTTATTTGTTATAATGTTATGTTAATGTTTGCCATTTTCTGTTTGGCAGTGTGGTGAAGTAGCTGGCAGTCTGTGTAAATATTGGATTTAAACAGCAGTCTAACCCCAGGCAAACATATTTTCATACCAGGCCAGAAAAAAAAAAACATCTGTGGGTTCACAAAAGCTCCTTTGAAGATGCAATCTGCTACTAAATAATAGGTGAAATAACAATTTGTATGGAAGTCTGCATGAATGTGTTGCAGAATAACATATGGAGCACAGAGGTTGCAAAAGGGGGTCGCTTACTGCTTGCATTAGATCTCAAATTAAATGCGTAGGGATCTACACATTGAAAAACTGAACTGAACTAACTAAGATAATTGCTAGCCGACCATCTGGGCTTCGTACAGCTAGATACCACAAGGAACACCAAATTAATTATCGAGGGCCAATCAGTGTTGAAACTTCCCATTAAATTATCAGTATAGGAATCATTGTGTTTATTCTCTTTAGTCACATGCTGAAATGCTACCAGCTGCTGACATTTATCCTTGCCCATGAGCCAATGACCTCCAATGTGGCTGCCAAAAGGCGCATTATATCGAATTAACGCCCTATTAAACCACTGTGGCTCGGGCACAAGGGAGATACACTGCTGCATGATGTTCCCCGATTCATTCATGGAAACATATTGATTGTTATTGACTCTTCCGTGGACATAAAACTATTTTTTTCCCCTCCAGCTACTGTATGGCAACCTGTGTGTAAAGAAGACAGTCCTACCACTGTCATCAGGAGTATCTACTGCCTACTGGACAAGAAATGTTCCTTTAAATGCTGATGAACATGAATTAGGCAGTCAGCAGGACATCAGAGCAGTCGGGGTCTACAGCTCTATGTTGCAAAGCAGGGATCGATAATACTTACACATAAATACACACATACTGCACACACAGAAACGTGTGAACTGCAAAAGCCGTCAAGGGGAGCTGGTGTGTAGACAGCGTGTGGTCCACAGGCTATCACGTAGCATCGCGTCTCTGTTCTCACCACTCCTGCTGTGATCAAGACTCTTTTATAATCATCACCCAGCTCTCCGATGGTTCAAGATAAAAACCAAAAATACAAAATCAACACACCCGTTTCTTTTCTTTCTCACCCCCCCCCCCCACCAAGAAAAACAACAAAAAAAACACACCAGGTTTAATAAGTTATTGAGGGCAGTGCAGAAGTCCTGAAGCAAAGGCCGCCGACTCTCACAGGCCCACATTAGTTGGAGTGGCACAGTCTCATGATACTCGGTTAAAGAACAAAGAGCTTTCAAATGAAAATAACATTATAGAGCAGCCAACTGACAGAATTAGTTTTCTCCAGCACGACAATGGGACTCCTTTACGCACAGCAGCAAACACAACTGAGTGAACTATTACAATGAGAGAACCTTATCAGAACCCTAAACATTAGCATGGTCATTTTTGTGCAATTAGATGCAACTTTTCTGTCTGTTTGTTCACATCGAATCCCACGACTCCCTTGCAAATCGACAAACATGTTTCTGTTGCTATTTTTTCACTTGTTGCTTCATTGACTTGTCTCCATTGAGTGCAGAAATTGTTTCCCGTTCAAGTCCTTTCAGAAAAGTCTGAATGCAAAGGTGAAAGAGCAGAATCAAATCTCATAGAGAGCGTTGAATCCGTGAAAACCCTGCGCTGAAAGTAGATTTGTAAAAACATTCAAATCATATTTCAGAAGATATAAATCCCATTCTCCAGTGTTAAAACCAGAGTTTACACTTTCGAAACCCTTTACTTTTTAAATCCCTCCGTTTAATGTTTTGACTCGTGAAGGCAATCTCTCCTCATTACACCTCCAAGACATTGTGATGAAAAGTGTCATTACTGAAAGCACGTTTGGAAATAATCACTGAATAAAACCGATCTGTTGACGGCAATGAAGTTTGCCGACAAAGAGGCGGCAACGTATCTTGCAATTACTCTTAAGTGGTCTCTATTATGTATATTTTTTTACTTTGTGATTGCCTCAAAAATAAAATGTTGATGACAAATTATGTGGACCCTTTGGATAACAGAATACAGGATGGAGAATATAAATGTCGTGTTTTAACCCCTGTGAACATTTCAGTACATTTTAAGTTACATTTATTTGCATTTGACAGCCTCCTTCGCTGATTTTAGAGAACGTGTTTGAAATGAGCAAGAGGCAAAGTCATGCAGCGGTCTCAAGTTGTTTAAAGCAAAATCATATCATCATACTGCACAGCGCTCAACTTTGGAATCACTTTTTAAGAAAAACTCCACCGGGTAATGAATGGCGCATGGCATCGGGCAAGACTAATGCCATACCCCAATCAGTATTTTAATATTAAAAATACTTTCCACCATTTTACAGCGGTACGGTTTTGGTTTTCCTTCCAAACAACTTCACTCTCATCCACTTCTGTTTCAGCAAGAAAGCCCTAAAAAAACCAGCTGCAGCATCAAACCACAATAAAGCTATAGCCTTGCAGGTCGGCACAGCATTCAGAAGTTTAAGAACCAAATACTGACGTCAGAGGAGGAAAAGACCAAAACAGGGATCGATCAAAAAATATCACCATTGTTCTGACTTCTGAGACTGAGACTTTTTTAAATTTTAAGGTGACGAAGGTGATTAAGGTGCTCCCAACTGCCTCCAAAAAAGAGAGGATGGGTGCATTAAATCTAGCTTAGTTAATTTCATCCACGTAACTCATGCCCAAAGGTGCCCGTTTTCACATGAAAACTGCACAATTTTCAAGGTATTTCAGAGGACAGAGGTGAGAATAAACTGCTATTAACAGCAGTTAATAGCATCACATTATTAGTGACCCTCATTACTCTAACTTATCCCAGTACTGTTTAAGTATTTTTCATGAAGATTTAAATTTGTCATATGAGAAATTGAAGCGCAAAGTGATGGAAAACTCTGCACACATGATAAGTCTTTGAGCTCTGTAAAAAAGCCTGATGACTTTGTCCTGTGTGCAGAGAATGCCATTTAACATATATAATTCTAACCTATTTATTTGGAGCCGTGGCCTCAGACTCCCAGGCTTAATGATGTCTCTGCTCATGCCAATCAAAGCTGCTGTTCACCACACAAAAACCACATCGCCATGAAGAGTTCATCCGAGGTTTTAAGGTCACTCTGTGTTTTAGGAAATCAATGAACTTGCTGATGGTGTTGGTCACAAAATGGCAGCAGGGTTTGTGACTGAAATCATTCAACTGGCACTGATACCTCATTTCTGAGTGGCCACTGGGGTGCTTGAAAGCCAAATCTGGTTTCGTTTAGTGCTATTTAAAGTCTTAAAGCGCTGTTCTCTTCATCTAAAAACCTGCAGACCTCCTGTTCCTAAGTACGGAGCATGTAACGGGCATGTGGGTGCGGGGCTGTACATGCAAAAGCTCTCAACCCTGAGAGTCCACAAAATGACCTACATATACTATATTTATTATAGTAGTTTGGACAATACAGAGTAAATGGATATTAAGATCTTTACGGCATGCGAGCAGGATAACACCCAGCTATTGAATGGGATACAAACATGTCATTTAAAGCTCCTGATGCTCTGAAGCCATTTACAAGCAAGCTTTTAGCGGTGTGTAACGGTTCACAGGAACTGACAAAGCACACAACAGGACATGTACATCGCGGGTCATGTAATCCCTGCTCCCTATGCTTGACCCTAACTCTCACACACACACACATTGGGTGACCCATTCCCAGCAATTACAAAGTACCAACCAGACTAATCCCTCCATGCAACCTGAGCTGCTTTAATCTTAACAAAGGGGAGATAATAGATGTTGAAATGCGCGTTCGTTTGCGTGAGGTGTGTTTGCTTTTGCTAGCCGACGCACCATCTTCTTCAAGTTTTCCAACTTTGGAGAGCGTGCTCATTTTGTTGCAGCCTGTGTGTTCAGTGGAACATCGAAACTGTAAGGTCCTTACAAGGATATATTTCAGCACATGTGTGTGTTTGAGCTCTGATGACTCCTACCATGTGCATCAACAACAATTAGTGATGGATAGTGTTGTTGGTAGCAGATGGTACTTTAGGATTTGCAACGTTATGTAACCACAGAGAAGTCTTGGGATGGGAGGGGGGGGGGGGGGGG
>JAPQRN010000010.1:5068406-5079249 GCA_037367275.1 Coranthus polyacanthus
TGTGATTTGATCTCATCTCAGATCTCATAGAGATATCGACAAATTATATGTTAACCTTGTGATTCAGTTTTAAGAGTGTTGGGCAAAGTAACAACATGTTTAGTCTATAAAAAGTCTTCAGAAAAAACAAAAAGAAAACTAACATTTACAAGTTAAAGGTAGTACGGGAAGTGCACGTTGAAAGGCTTTATTCCGCCGGTGTTAAAGCGAGTTTTAAAGCACCGTGTTTTTTTAACCGTGAGGCTGTGTTTACGAGGGTCTGTGGTGGCACTTTGTTTGCAGTTCTTTCATTCACAGACACATTTTATCATGAGAACTCCTGTTTTATGGCTGCCAGAGAGTCGAGAAACAGCAGGAACACACATACGCAAGGACAATGCTTTTGTCACTTGCCTTTGGAATGTAGCAAGCCATTACTATGCAAATGAGCAAACATCTACCCCTGTTACTACACTGCATATGTTTACGTGAGTAAAGAGAAAGGGTATGGTTAAGAGAATAGAATCATACAGATGGGACAAAGTTTATAGAAATCAGCCAGTTACATTTTTAACATCTTGAATGTGGTCTGATCATCCATTTTAATTTGCATAACATGCAGTTATTTCACCCCAGGCCTTCTCTATACATTGCATCCTCTTTCTAACCAATTGGATCTGTGTAGTTTCCTCTTATCACAATCTCTTCTACAAGAGACGAATACAATTCAGAAGCAGTTTAGGAACGAAGTGTTTAATATCCACTTGTTCCGGAAACCGCAATCAAATATTTACATTGAGCAAGTTCCAACTTCCAGGCCACTTGTTCCTCTGTCACACCCGAAAGTGACGTACTCTGTCACCACTCAGGATCACAGTTTGCTGGTAAATATAAAGGGAATATTAGCTTCTATTCATAAGATAGCCTTCAGAGGTGTCTGCCAACACTTCACGATCAGAGAGTGTGACAAACATCGAAAAGTTAAAATGAATTGAATATCATGCTTTAAAGACGATCTGCATGCTTCGGTTTATGTTTTAAGTGCCGTTGTCCTTGTTTCAAAGTATTTTATCTGCTTTTATGAAGTGTGCTCTAATATGCACAGCATTGCTGCTCCAGTTTCAGTGCATTTTATGCGTCTTTTGTGGTTGTCATTACACCAGCCCAGTTGAATATAAGCCTTTTGGTTAAACTCACACAGAAATACAGATATATTTACAGAAATGTCTATTAATGCGCTCTGTCTGTGTAATTTAGAACTGTATTAATAAAACCCTTATTATGCATATATTTACTCTTGTGATGTGTTGAAGCAGCACATAATCACAGCCGACACGGTCCCCTCAGATCCTTTAAGATTCCCGGTATACTGACACACGCCAGAGACATTTGGCATGACCTTACCTGGATTCAATTAAACTGATTAGAATGCACAAATTATGCCTCGCGTCACATCCAGGTTTCAAAAATGTCATGAAATAGGTCCGACTGTTCACGTCTTGTCATCTCTGTGGAAAATGCATTCTGTTGTGTTGCGGTAGAGGAGAAAAACTCTTGTCATTCACAGATTTCAGCTTTAAGAAATCAAGCGCTGTCTGTACAAGGGCCTCTAACCCAATGGATCCAAAAGATGCTGGGTTAGCCTCCAGCCTCATGCTCTCTTGCACATAATCAATGTTTATAGAAAATGGATGGATGGAGCAGTTCACAGCCCTTCATAGTGGGCGGTGGCTAAAAAAAGGAGAATACTGTACAGTATAATATCTAAGAGAGAAGTATATATCCAGTCCTAAGCTATGGCAAGTGGGGAGCACTTTGGCTCTACGTGCTCTTTTGTCCTCCAGGATTAAAGCCTTTTATTAACTCAGCCTGACAGTTTAATAACATTATTAGTCACAAATTCTTTCCACTCAGGTTAAAGCTCCTTAAAAACACTGCACCGTTTAGATAATTAACAACTTAGAGATATATGTAAGGCGTTTGATACCATTTCTTTTCTGGCAGGCAAAATATGTTTCATGAGGTTTTTTTCCTACTTAAAGAAAAACACAGAGGAATAAAGAAGAAAACTGGGCCAGAAAACATGTAAAAACTGACAACCCATCTAGAGCACTGTAATAAAAGCTCGCTTTGAAATACTGTGTTTTTTTTCATGAAATTGTTTTATCACAGCAGCTTGTGCTGTCCAATCCAATCCAATAAAAATGAACCAGAATCAAAAAACGAATAAAAATTGAACAGCTTAACCTCTGTCTTTGTTGTCTTATACCATCCTAATGTTCTCACAAGCCGAGGGAGAAATACAATTACAGTATCAACAACATTGGAGACTTCATGAGGGAGTCATTGAACTATTCAGTTTCTTCTACTTTTAGCCAGCATATACGCTTTGTCTCGTGTTTTTGCTCCTCCTTTCACTTTCAATTGAAGGAGACAAAGCCTGATGAGGAGAACCGCTTGACACCAAACAAACAAACAGTCCCATGTACGAGGAGATTCTTTGTCTGTGTTTGCCTTTGTGCTTTTCATAGCCCATGAAACAAGTTGTAAGTAAATAAGCGGGTTATGAGACTACCACCAGAGAATACTTCGAAACCCTGAGAAATGTTGTTTTTTTTTTTTTTTAGATGCACTTTTGGTAAAGCTTCATGAGCTTGTTACATTCTGTACTTTCCTTCCATATTCTAATCCTTTTCCACATTTGACTCCTACAAAGTGATCAATAGTCTTTAAAATAGAAATACACTTAGGCAACAGAAGAGTTTTCTTCATTTCTTCATGTGGCTTTGATGCTTGTTTCTTTCTGTAACAGCTGCAGCGTTAATCTTAAATGCGAGGGTGTTACCTTATGATCACATAACATAAACAGAGAAAAGACTGGTAAAAATACATATTCCACATTTATGCAGTAAAATCTACTTCACGTCTACGGCACCATTAGATTCTTAACGGTTACCGGTACATTTTCTTCAGAACCTCTCAATACTTCTACGCATCCTGTTCCGAAACGCCACCAAAAATGTATCACTGTGTAGTTGTTTGGAACATTGAAACCATAGGCAAAGCAGCAAGCAGAAGTATTGATAAGGTTATACGGAAGATTAGATTTTTATCTGTAGGAGGCTGTACTCTGGTCTTTATAAAACGATAATATGTCAGTGCTTTTTTTTTTTTTTATGTTTGCATGTTCTACAGGCCACAGTGGGGGAAAAAAAATCAATTAATGTAGCTTGCAGTCAATAGCGAGGTGCTTTCGGATCAAACAGGACTCAGGACGCCCTGAGGGCAACTACCCAATGGGGAGCTCCCCCAAGAACGACATACATTCAAGGGCTTTTTTTCTGTCGATAGGAATGCTGACGTGATATAATAGCCACACAGAGATTGCTATGGCAGCATCACTTAATATATTGTATAATAAATATATTACAATGTGATAATATAACAAGGCCTGGACCATTTATCTGTGTTTTGTGCCATTTTTCAAGGCTGACATGAAGTGCTGTGGTTTGCAATGTTTTTCTAAATTGCCGTTTCCATTGCTGCATTCAACGTACAGTCCATCTTCTTACACTTACGTCACTCAAGATATCTCTTGTGATGGGAAAGTACCCATCCCAGTGAAAGAGGAGCTAAAATAGACCCAGAAAACACCGACTGGCCTCAGTTTCTGCAGTGCTGGCACAAAAAAAATTCAATTCAAATGTGAAAAAGTTGCTCAGGCACTAAAGCGTCTATGGTTTCTCTGCGCTAGCAACATAGCAACTGTTTAAACAAAGTGCTGCGTACTGAAGTTAAAGGCCTGACAGTTGTGACACATTTCCAGGTGTTCAGCGTAGTTCAGGTTCAGCATGTCATAAAGGCTGCTGCCCTCTAAGCTCGGTGTCTCCACTTCAGTTTTGTGGTGAATTAATTGTGTCTGTGTGAAAACAGCCTTTAAACCAGGAACTACCGTAACAAAGCTCATGGTGAGATCACACGGTTTATTCTCTTGTACTAGCATCCCCCTTTCACTACTCATTTTCCTAGTCCATTTTTATATTCAACAAAGTCTTGCCGGTGTTACCTCAGGTTAGCTATCTAACACTAATTAGATAGCTGGCAAGTTGCTGCAGGATCAAACAAAATGCCTCTTATCTGATTTCAGTCAAAACGGTCTTTGTCTTTCTGAACCGGCTTTGATGAGTAGCGATCTACTGGATTTGCAAACACAACACACTGGGTCTGGAGAGCTGTAATTGGAGGAGCTGTCAAGCCAACCAAGAGGAAGCCTGAAGTTGTCTTCAAACAACAATTTAGCAACTCTCTTCCAGACAGATGCAGCTGAACACCTGTCAGAGGAAAACTGTTCATCTGATGTGAATGCTTTCTGCAGTGTGTTAAAAGCTGCTGCTTTTCACATGCACACCAATTTGGTATGTGCTGTTGCCTCGAGTTATGGACAAGGAGGTGATAGCTAACTGTTCTGCCTGTCTTATATCACAACCATGCAGACACTGTATTAAAACACTGACTCCCTGTCCCTTCTATATGATTATACACACTCAAAGTGATGGAGGTCCTGGTTTCTGTTTGAATCAGCACATTCTCTGGGAAAATGTGGACAGGAAATGAGATTTCCATGGAAATAATGACCAAAAACACACATACGCACATATTTACTACACTTGTGCTCCTTAATCCACTTAATGTACCTCAATATGCATTTGGACTCTAACAATCAGTGTTATCATCTCCTAAATACACACACACACGCATACAGACCACAAAGACCATTGTCAGGGCAGTTGTCGGATGTCAACGTAAATTAGCACACAGAGCAGTTTCAGGGCTTCATTAGCATCGAGAGCTTCTATAATTAAATGTGTGTGCTCTGTCAGATATCATCATGTACTGGCTGTGTTTAATACTCACTGCTTTAAAAAGACTACCTACTACAACTGATATTTAACAATAGCAGTTGGGAGTTTTTTTTATTTTTTTTATTTGTGGTAGATAAACAGTTCCGCTGACCTCCACAGACTATGCACACAGCAAGTGATCGTGGATATTTGGGGACACACTAAACAGGCCAGAAGAGTTCAGTACCAATTCGAATCACTTGGTCACTGTCCAAACAGATTGAGAAAATCCAAAATAGTCGATTGGTTTTAATTTGGGCTAACTGCCCCTCTTAACACAAATTACATTTTGGTGATCAACTATTTCAAAAGAGCTTCTTAATCTTACAAAAACATCGGAATCGGCAAACCTCCTCTACAAGGGTAAAAGAAGACCAGAATGAAAGAAAACAGTGTTTAAGAGTTGAAGTACAAAGCCACTGGTAATCAAGAGCTAATGAAAGACTTAAAATGATCTCATATTTAACAGATTGAAGATGTAAGCCCTCAATATATCTCTGAACTCTGAATGAAAAGGCCCCAAAATAATCCCAGGTTTTTGTAAGGCACTTATCGACTGCACTGGGCAACCCTCCTCTTTTCTCTGGTGCCTCTGTCTTCTGAAAAGCTGACAGCTTCTAAACTTCCAAGCTAAGATTGAGGCCATCAGATCAGACCCCCGCGTCTCCTTATCTTGTCCTCATATTAATAACTGGCTCTAGCTTGAGCTTATCTCTAATCACATAAGAGAACTTTCTAGCCCTTTTACCATCATACCAACAAAATGTCCCATCTTCAGTGTGTTCAGCATCTTCTACAGTGTACAGTATACCAAACGTGACCCTCAAATGGTTCCAACAAATTCTGCGCTACTACTATTACTACTACTACTACTACTTTTGTTCAGCACTGAAACATATAATGTAATTATACACAGAGACCTGGAAGAAATTAAGAGACCACTCCAAATTTCCAGACCTGAACCTCATGTAAAACCTTTGAAATGTGATCAAGAGGAAGATGGATGAAAGTTGTAATTGAAAAATCAAGGTTATCCCACCAATATAGATTTCTGAACTCTTGCTTTAGTTAAAACGTTATTATTTTTTTTGTTTTAAAATGAATATTAATGTTTTTTGGGGTTCTTTTGCATTACTTGAGGTCTGTGCTGTTTTTCAGTTTTCATTCTCTGCAAATAAATCCTCTAAATGACAGTACTGTCATTTGGGAGAAATGTTGTCAGTAGTGTCTTGAATAAGCAAGCATTAACAGTAAAACCCATGCTTTCCAGAGCTGTAGAGACAGCTTTCAGGGACTAGTCATGACAAGTCCTCACCGCACATGTAAGAGCTTCGTTAGAAACTCTGGTAATATGTATTCAGGTTTTTCTAAACTTTTAAATGACACTCGACAGTGGTACAAAGCTGAACCTGCCACTCAGGCCAAGTAAATGTATCTGTCCTGTAAAAAAAAATGAAGCGCTATATCTGTAATATCATCCAACTGAAGCAGCCCTCAGTTTAATAAACACATTAGGCTTGCATCCAAGCTCTAATTTGAAATGCCACACTAAAATTTGTTGTTTTATTCAGGCTTTTCTGGTCATCTCAGGAGCATTGCTAAACTTAGATCCATCCTGAGTTTCAGCGATACAGAGGATTACATGCTTTTATCTCTTCTTCTTGCCTTAACTGCTGCGGTGCCCCGCTTGTTTGCCATAACCAAAAAAGAGAACGCCTCCAGTGTGGCGAGAGTGCTGAAGCAAGACTTTTACCTATAACAAAGCGAAAGAGAGGCCAAATAACTCGCTCTCTTCACTGATGGCTTTACTTATCTTTTTCTTTTTTTCAGTGATTATGTGCAAATGTTTCCCTGTCCTAGCCCCGGGGTTATCTCTCTGAACTTCTGACTGCTTAACGGACTACATACTGCATGACTGACCTGACTGTGCCCAGGCTAAAGACTAAAGGTTACAGAGCTTCACGGCTCTGTGGCTTTGGAAAAGACCGGTATCTGCCTCTCTAAATCTCTATCTGTATCTTTTCTGTGTTCTAGCGGATATGCCGATTATGGGCTCTGCATAACTCATCGATATGTTATATTTGTCATATATAAAAATGTGATTTAAAGAAAATGTAACTCCACCAACACTCAACCATATGTTCCTCCTATTCTGATGGAATTGTAATGTAGTTGACGTTACATATTTAACTAGTATGTTTTGCTTGAGTTAAAATGAATCAGTTTCCAAAGCCAAGATTGTTAAGTTATTATCATGTTTTTTTTCCATATATTTTGCTGTTTCTCTAATGTTGGATTCACTCTACATGATACTTTTTGTCTTTTACAGTGGTCCCTGTGTAAGATTAGGCAATTACAGTATAGGGCTGAGCAATATGGTCAAGAAATTGAATTTCAATTTTCTTCCGTGTTAGGGACAATTCATGGCTTTAATAGATTCTGTCAATATGAACGCAAACAAAACACGAGTCAATAATAGTTTTCTTTGCTAAAACTATACACCACATATGTACAATATCCATAAACCAAAACAAGAATAAAATATCCAATACCTGCAAGGGTTTCAATGTGCATTATTTGATAAAAAATGTAAAAAAAAAATAAATAAATAAAAGCACAACTGATACGCAATGACTGGAGAAACATATTCAAGCAGCATTTTGTTGAGCAAGAGGAAGCATTAATCTCAATTTTGTGATTTGGGGATTTTTCAGTGTTCAAAAATCAAAAACTTAATCTTAAACTTAATCAAATTAATTAAATGTACTCCCCCCAACTCCCATCATAGGGTCATGAATTCTTGTTGTGTTGTAGCGAAGAGACACAACAGATTAAATCAATCACTCTTTGCTGTCTTTCACAAAGCACATGATTTCATCAAGAAGGTGGTGCTAACGACCTACTTCCGGGAACAAGAGTGTAAACAGACAGTGCTGTCCAAAGCAGTACATGTACTAAGATACTGGCTGTCCTGTGTTCTGAAAAGCGTGAAAAAAAGAGACAAATAACCGTGGAGCCGTTATTGGGTTGCACGAAGAGGAAAGTATGGGTCGTCAGTCTTTCAAAGAGAACTTGAGGTAAAAATATAACAATGATCGGCACTGATTAAATATTAAACACAGGCCACACCCTAGAAAATTCAAGTCTTTAAGAGCAGACTTTCATTTTCTTCCCATCATGTCCATGAACCCTGGGGTGAAAGCACTACAGCTCAGTCAGCTGTCAGAGTTTAAAAAGCATTTTCGCAGCCATGAAAATCCAACAACCTCCACCAATGACATGGCATGATTAGGCACATTTAAGGGTAGGGTTCGGACCACCCTGGGATTTGTGTCCCCCTGTCTGAGAACAAGTGTTGCCTTGAAGGCTGCACTAACTGAAACAAAGACGCCTATTGTACTTCTGAGAGGTGACTATTATGGCCACAAACAATACATCCTGGTACTTGCAGGCACTAAAGGACAGGCATTCTACATCGGTGTCAATGTCACCCAAGTGACTGTAATTTTAACACACTACACAGACCACCAGCACTGACTGAGCGAACGTCAACATATCAAGCACAAACACGTAATAAAAAAAAGATAGAACCGCATGAAGTTAACTAGTTAATTTATGCATTATCCACCAATGTGTTTTCTATGTTCAATTACATTCTGTATATAACCGGTTCGCACTGGCCACTGCAAGCCAGCATGGTGTACTGGTGAAAGAGGATTACGGCAACAACACATAACCCAATTCTCCTGGTTTTGAAATTAAATAAAATACTGCCCCGAGGATTCGAAACATGATTAATTTATGAGTCTTTAGTAAGGCTAATGGATAGAATAAACTCATCATGTACCTACCAGTCAGCGGCCGACTTTTGGCTCTCACTCTGTGAAAAATTCAAGTGCCCAGTTTGCTGGAGATGGGCCGTTAGGCTGTATGGAGGTCACATCTGAGTCAGTGAGCAATGTCTAATGTGATGGCTGACTCAGGCCACGTAACAGGGGTGATTGATGCCAGTGTTGAGTGGACTTCTGAAGCCCATGCATGTATGTTGGGAAATCCCGGAATTCTCATTGTACAGTGTAAATCTACGGATGACGGTGCACTTTAATACCTGCTGGAATGGGTTACGCATATTACAAGGATTATACAAAAAAATAAATTAAATAAAATTAGGATTTTCCAAAAGTTGCAACTAAAATATTTTTGTATCAGTTACTGGATATACTCAGCCACCGTCGGTGTTTTATGGAAAAATAAAAAAAAATTAAAAAAAACACTCCTGAGCACTGAGGGGTATCACTGTGTAAAACCAGTGAAAATCAATCAAAAAAAATCCTGATTCGGATTCAGACTAACCTGAACAATTAGTATTCTGTCACACAGAATTTGATGACGACTAAATGCTGCTTGCTCTAGGAATCGCGAACAGCCGGATCCAAACCTGCAACCACTGAAACTGCCCATGAAAATAAAAAATAAAATAATAATTGCAAGAGACGCAAAAACTCCCGTATTAAACAGCAGCATCCGCCAGCCAACCACCGGGTATATTGCAATTCAAGAGGAATGCGCAGCAGCGAATAGGAACCAGAAAACCTGTAGAACTACATGTATGTTCTGACTTAAGATGCACTAGTTTGTTCGTGGAGAGGGGCCAAGATGGAGTCAGGGAAAAGAGAGAGGAAGAGAGGGAGAAGGGGGGGGGGGGGGTGTAGTTAAGAAAGACAAGAAAATCAGTCTGAACGCATCAGCATCACTCTATAGTGCCACAGTCTCTCTAAAGGTCTCTCTGCCCTTCTCTCACTCTCTGACCGAGGCAGAACATTTTACACGATGTATTTTACATTCATTTTCTGTGATGGAGTTGTACATTTTGAACTCTGCAACATCCAAAAAAAAAAAACAGTCACTCAAACCAGATGTAACCTATTAATAAAATATTAGTGCGAAAAATGTCTCGCGTACGCAAAATGCATTCTAGACTATAAACAAACAAACAAACAAAAAAGTCAGCAACGAGAGAATAGTTGAAAAGTTAAAAGTCTAGATATGTTTCCCTCGTTGTGACTGTAATTCAAGGAGGAGCAGGTCTCTCCTTAAACCTCCGTGAATCCAGAGTTTCCTAATGTCAAGTCCTGTGCCGGTCTGCGACTATATACATATTTTAAAAAAAAGGCAATAATTTGGCTGAATCTCACTCACTCGCATCGCTCAAACATCCAACACGATAACTTAAATGCAACTTTGCGCTTCAGACAGACCTTAAAACGGACTGAAGCTGTGGTGCGTGAGACCCCCAGCCTCCGCAAGCAGCGCAATAGGAGAGAAAAAAAACAACAAACAAACAAACAAACAAACAAACAAACAGGAGTGATTCAAATTTCAATTCTTGTACGTTCGCACTGGTTAGTGCCCCCCCCCCCCCCAAATAAATAAATGAATAAATACAAATCTTCCGAAAAGCGCACGAAGGAAGCTTTGTGTGAAACAAAGTTACAACCTGCTTTTCCGCCTCACTTCAACCAACAAATAGCCCAAAACTCGGTGCCCGCGCCGCCCGTCAACACCGTGCCAGTTTCAGGTGACTTCGATAAAAAAAAAAAAAGAAAACTAACAGAACAGCTCCCGAACCGTCAAGGCTGCCCAGAACACACGCACGGGCGAGTGCGGGAGGCGATGAATATTTAAGGTGGTCCGAAAGCAGCCACTTACCGCTGCGCCGGGGATGGAGCTTTAAACGCGAACAACCAAACAGTGAATCCAGCGGAGACGAACTACCGCTCTCTCCGCCCGTCCGCGTCTCTCTGCCGCTCGCCTCGCTCCCTCTCTCTCTCTCCCTCCCTCTCTCTCTCTCTCCTCCGCGCAGCCTCTACCTCTCTCCACCAACCCCCGGCCCCACACCCCCCCCACCATGCGAAAGGGGCTTTTTTTAAATTCAATGACAAACAGGGCGAGCGGGGAGGGAG
>JAPQRN010000010.1:5079349-5099304 GCA_037367275.1 Coranthus polyacanthus
CCTTCTCCAAATCAACAATTTGAGGAGTTGAAATGGCTGCTGATTGGTCATTACGGCGCCGTCGGCGATTAAAAGGACACGTGCGCGCGCGCCCACCACGCACGGACACGCACGCTTCATCCACTCCCATCACCCAGCTCCACCCGACGAGCACGTTTCAATCAGCCCTTATTTAAGGCCAATTTACTGGGTTTTTAAAAGGAGAACACTGGGTTATTTGAAGACCTTTCAGCAACAAGAATATACATAATGGAGCATGTGTCGTTTCTGATTATGGTTTAATAACCAGAAATTGGAAATCAAAGCCAAAGTATGGATTTTTAACATGTACAGCTTGCAGGTGTTAACAGCCGAAGGTGGAAGTTGCAGCTTTTCCATACAGAGGGTGTGACAATTTAAAGGAAAACCCTGCAGGGAGTGGTTTCTTCAAGGATGACAACTGACAGGTGCAATAGTTAAACGGAAAGGAAGTCTTTGATATCGCTACAAGGAAACTCCACACAAAAAAAATGGCAGCATTAAAGTGCATTCTGACAGAAAGACAACGAACTATTTTGTCATTTTGCACAGCGGGCTTGAAGGGCAAATAACAGAAGAGATAAAGGAATGCAAAGGAATGAATTTATTTACAAAAACAGATTAAAGTCACAAAACTAGATGAGGTGTGGATGTGAGCAAGGTCAGTGGTGGGTGTGTGAGTGGTAAATAGAGAAGCTCTGGGGAAGTGATGTGGAGCTTTGGGCCCAGGTGCTCCTTGTCCTCATGAAAGTTAATCAAATACTATATAACATACATTACCACTGTTCCTCACCCCGCTTCCCACCTTGGGATTGGGATTGTGTAGCGTTCGCTGCTCAAGGCTAAAAAGCAGCAGGAAGAGAATTAAAAAAATATATTAATAATTAATATAATAACACAAAATTTAAAGTTACACTTAAGCGGAACACGGGGCAGCCTCTATGTTGTCACACCTGTAACTTGACAGAAGAAGAGGCCAACTCATCAGCTGTTGACCCCAACATATGGAAGATTCATGAAGGTCAGGAGGTTACAGTCTCCGAAGACCCCTAAAGGCAACCCTGCCCTAACGCACAATAGATGACTTAAAACGTTAGTAGAAATCAGGAAAAAAAAAAAGGGCAGAACAGAAAATACAGACCCCGCTCTGTCCCGAAGCTCTGTCCTCTCTGTCCTCAACATAAATGGAATATTAAGATGGATGACGTGACGCTGTTTCATGCCACTGTGGAAAAGTAAAGCCAAAATATCGCGGGCTGGTGACCTGCCATGTTGCTTCTGTGCTGAGCTGCAGTGTTTGCACAGAGTCTGATTGAGTCTTGACATTGATTGGTCATTATAGCTGTCAATCATACATGTTTATCCCCCCCTGCCTTTTTCGAAAAGACCTGCGTTTGGCCAAAAATCTTCGGCCATGGCCTGGATTTTCTAAAGCCTGAAATGAAAACAGAGCCAAAACAAGGTTCATGAGTTTAGTTTCCTTTCAGTCCACTTGATAGAATGATTGAATATGCTGAAAGGTTATTATGGATTTTTTTTTTTGCTCAATGATGCCAAAAAAAAAATAAATTGCTCACTGAAGCTTTAAATTGTATGCGGCAAAATTGAGATTGGGCCCCCTGTTGTCATTCTGAGGCACTGTACTGGTGAACTGGTATTATCCTGAAGCCCACTGCGGTGATTTCTTCACCTGAGCGGGTTTGGTATTTTGGTGACTCCATGTGTGCCCGGTACAATGCCAGGCCACCTGCCAATATCATTGTCAGGCAAAAATAATTAGGTTTGCAAACATAGCAAAAGAAAAATGATTGGCAAGCAACTTCCCCAGTTGTTTACCATCTACAGGCTTTTCATGTGCTGAATCAAGGATCTAAAGTGGCTTTTGCTTGCATGAGCGACAGAAAACGGGCAATCGCACAGGGGCAATGACTCTGCACTAACTGCAACTTCGCCAGACTTTCCCAGAACAGTCACGAGCAGTTTCACCATGAATGACAGGAACATTGCTACTGGTAAAAGAGGTACATCAGCCCACATAGAACCGTACGCCAAGTCTTTTCCCCAGTCCTTTCACTGGCAACATAGGATGTACACCTGTGCATGTCACCCTCTGCCAAATCACAGCTGAGACAGAGTTTATGCAGACAACCGTCCATCCATAGGGCACTGAATGGCTGGATAAGAATGAGAACGAGGTGAGTCATTTTCCTTCAACCCGCCTGAACACCTATTGGAGATTTTGGACCGATGTGTTAGACAGCGCTGTCCAACGCCATTATCAAAACACCAAATGCGGGAATATCTTTCCTCCAGTAGAGTTCACAGACTTGTACTCAGGCAACACTGAAGCTCTTCTGGTGGAATGTGGGAGAACAAAACCTTACTAAGGCACTTTAAGTTGCTTTTTCCTTTAATTTGTCACCTGTCTGTTTCTCGGAGTAAGACTGACTCTCTTAAAGTATCGTGTCCAGTAATGCCCCAAAATGAAAATCTGTCCATCCATCTATTTTCTACGGCTTAAGTCTCCACTCATCCCATTTATCTCAGCCCAGTCAAATGAGTGCTTAATGTAAAGCCCAAGATTTAAAACCTTATTTGTCCCATTTTATCTACATATGTTAACAGTCAGGTAGGAGTTCTTGAAGTGTTGAAGTATTTTATCTAAAACAACCACATACAAAAAGCCCTACTGATGTCAATGGCGGACATGGAGTTTAAAACACATGAGAACATCCAGGCATAGTGGGTCTAATAAAGGGCACTACTGTGTTGTATTTTGGAAAGTGAATTTTTAGATCTTGATACTAAGAAATCAAAGTGAGGATATTTCAGCCTCCGCTGCTTTGATCTGTAATCTCTCTTTTCTAAGTTATGAGTGCCCAGAGTTTATGAAAGCAGACTTCTTAATCATTTAATCACCCTTTTTTAACATCTAAGTTCCTTTCACCCTATCACATACCTGCAATTAAGTGTAAGTGTAGGCAGTTTATACAGGTTCCCCGTGGTCATTAATGACATTTTTTGGAATTCTCTGTATTCCAACGCGCATCTTGTCCCACATTTATGATGCAGGATTTGTTGTGCACCCACAGGAAATTAAAATCTTGAAGCTAAGCCATGCAAACAATTGCAAAGGTAGAGGATTTTGGGGAGGCAAGTAATTATAAGGGTAGAGAAGTGTAATTTAGCATTTATATGTTCAACTAATTGAAAAACTAAATTGTCTGTCACAATACTCAACTGCTCCACAGTGTTATTTGCCTGACCATTAGTCCAAAAACTAAAACCTATTCAATTAGGAATCATGTACTGGAAGACAAAGAGTAAATTCTCACACTTGTGACCCTGAAGAGTTTGACGAAAAAAAAAGACTTAATAGATTATTAAAAATAGTGTCAGACTATAAATCTTAAAGCTGCAGCTCTCTTTAAACTTTATAAGTGCAACAAGACAATGGCATACAGGCTATAAACTATTATAGACATCTCACAGTGTGAAAGAGACAACATTTCACCCAATAATCCAACATACTTCAAAGAAAATGTTAGAAATGATTTTGATTGCTACAACAATCCTGACCCTGACCCTTAATGTCTAGATTTGGTGGCATGTTGTCCAGCTCACTGTCTAGTGCCACTTCAGACCGCACAGTTGATGGCAAAACCTCTCGAGTTATGGATCCACCGCTGTCATCCATTTCAACTCCATTATAACTGTTTGTCCTTTTCCTGTCACCCTATCAGCCTCCACATGATTCTGCCAAGTATGTTACTGTTGATGTTTGTTAGGCTTTCCAAATGCAATGGGGTGTTCAGCTTTCACAAAAGTAACAGCCTCACGCAGAATAAAATACAATGAAGGTATTTGCCTGCACTGTCTCTGCTGCTTTCAATCAAACTGGACCACGTCTAATTTGCTTAGCCCTCAGTCTCGATTGATTTAGGAGTTTATGAGTGAAAACATTTTGTGAATCACTCCAACTATTTGTGTGAACCTTCATTAAATCCAATGAAGCAATGAAGCCAATGCGGAAGCTGGGTGTTGGCTTCAAAAAGACCTGGCTCCTATGGACCTAAATACTAAGTCGATCATTTTTTTTCAGGAGACATTCTATCTCATTTGTTTTATTTGGGCCCTCTAGTAAGTGTTGTAGTGGTCCATCTTTAGATTTTAGCGCAAAATGTACTTACTGTATGTAAAATAAAAGTAGTCATTGTACAGTAAAAGGGTCATTATCAGTGTTTTTGCTTTAATGTATGTTTTGGAATCATTTCTGTCGCATTTTATTGCTGTAGATGTCTAAAGTTGAGCTCATTTTAACTACTATACATACTGTTGGGTAGGCTAATCAACAGCAGCATCATATTCTATAAGATCATCATATGTTTGTAGCGTCGTCCTGTGAGAACCACTTATCTCTAAGAAGGCAACTTTTAATGAGCTCAGAAAAAACAGGCCCGTTTTCAGCTTTGTGACAATGCATTTTACAGCAAATCCAAAAGCTTAAGAAGCTGGATCATTTTCTCCACCCATAAAGGAACACTTCATCCTTCAGTTTATCACAAACATCTAAAATCAACACGTTTGTTTTTTACTCGACAGGAAGGAAGAAAATGTGAGACGTAGTAAGTATAAAGTTGAAAATACTTGATTACAGTACTTTACAACTTCTGCAAAGACCTACAAAGTATGTATACATAAATGATTGTGGACCGGGCACACATGGCTGTGGCGAGATTCACATATGCATTAATCACACATCACTGTAGCCATGTGCTTAAAACACGACAAAAACAGACTTAAACCGCAAAAATGTGATAAGTGAATAATTTCACAGTCAGTATAAACAGCTGGATGGATTACAATAGAAGCAAACCTGCTGTGATGAGTAAAAATGCAGCTGAAAATCGTTCAGTCGACGTTTAATGACAGATTTTTTTTTTTTGACAGATATTTCCTTTTGGCTGAGACACCAGGTCCTGTTGGTGTTATTAGGGTGAACTGTTTTCAATCCGTCACCCTCTTACTCCTGTTGAATCACACTGTAGTATATAATAATAATAAATTAACCTGCGACTCTAACTTGAGTGTAATTGCAGTTTTAACATGCATCATTAGTTAGAAATTACAGATGGAACATGTTGAACAATTGAAAGGTTACCAGTAGTGTCATAATATGTTTTCAGCAAATAAAGTGATTAAGATATTTTGAATCACAAAGCTGCCGAGCAGTTGGCCTGATACAAGTAGGCGGACATTGTGCGATGCAGTCATTCTTGGCACCTACAGTATTATATATAACAGATTTCAATGGCCTGGCGCTGCCTGGGTGCACGGTGAGTCAGCTCAGTCAGGTGAACAAATCACCAGTGGGATTCAGGAACGTACCAGTGACAAGGTGTGTTTTTAGGTAAAAATTCCATAATAATAATTTTGTAATGCAAGTGGACTGAGAAAACATTAGACTTCAAAATCTAGCCTGTGACAGAAGATTTTGGCCAATCACAGGTCTTTTTGGTGCAGTTTTTAATGCAAAGAGTGCCCTTAGTGCATCTCTTTGATGTGCAGGGTAGGTGTCATTTTTCGATGCTCGGGATAGATGTCGTTTTTTCTACATTAGGGGTGGTCCGAAAGATGTCTAGTCAAAGGGTTAGAGACTGGATAAAAAGGTCAAGGGAAGACAAAGTGAGACAACGCTACACGATCCCTGGTCTCTAAGTCCACAATCTTTGGAGTTCCACCACGACCACCCCGAACACTACTTTTTTTCCCACTTAACAACATCACCTGACCGTTTTGTCACTTTCCGATGTCTAAGAGCTTGCATTGACTTCTACCGGGTACCTTGCACGGCAAAAATTGACACTATAAGGATGCCCCGGGCATTGAAAACGGACGCCAAGGGCTCTTGACAAAGCAGCAGGATGTGATGACTTGGGAGTGAGAACAGGCACCCTAGCAAATGATATTTTGGTTTGTCTTTTCTACAGCGGCGTGAAACGTCATTGCTTCGTCCATTTTTGTATTCAGCCTGTGCTCAGGACAGAAGGGGGTGGAGCTGCATTTTCCTCTCTTGATCTCTGCCTACTGTAGCTCTAACTCTTTTCTACATAAAATACATTTATTTACCGCACGTTGAACAAAATACACATATCACACATCTGCCATTTGGTCCACTGCCATATCTGAAATTCCTTTGCACATTGTAGTGGATCGGGAGGAACACACCTGCTCTCATAAGAACCATTTGATCCGTCTAACTGAAGAACACCCGGCAAACTCATTACAGGATGAAAGCTTACTGCAAAACTGCCTGACACCCCGAAAACCTCCTACTCTTCCTTATGCTTTCCTTATTCCACTACAGCACATGTTTGAAATCTTGAAAATCACAGAAAAAAAGAGAAAAATCACTGGTTCAGTTCCATTCAATGTGCAATCTGTGTTTTGATTAAAGTTCTATTTCTGCCATCCAGACTTGCCAGTTGGCTTACTCGCTCTCTGAATAAGTGGTTCAAATTATAAACCTCTGAGAAGTGTTCATAACACTAAAACTACACTGATGCAGAGATACGCCTCGAGCCGTTTTGGATTATTTTTTGCCTTTGTTGCACCGACAAATGTATAAATAGAGGTTTTGTGATGTGTTTCTCTAAAGGTATAAGTGTTATCATGTCCTGAACTATATATATATCAGTGTGATTATTTGTTTATGATAAATACTTGTTAAGTTACAGTATGTTTGTAAACATTAAAGTCACAATTATGACAGAAAAAATGAAGTCTCTGGGTGCTAAATGTAAAGAAAAATGCGGTTCACTGTGCCTTTTTGGATGTTAGTTAAAGGCTTTAAGAAAAATGGTACCAAAATGTCTGTGAAGTGTTACAAAATGTGATTTTCGTACCTTCTATGCCTGTTGAGAAGGACTCACTAGAAAATTGCAGAATTGCAAGCATTTGATTCACTCCAAAGAATCATGCGGAAAAACTAAAACTGCTATATGTCTTTGTAAAACGGGGAAAAAAAAAAAAAATCAAAATTTGTTAAAGTAAAAGCTGCAGCTAATCTGGCCTTTTCTCTTTTGGTATGTCTGAGGTATAATGATGATAATATGCTTCTAGGTGTTCAGAATCAATTACCATCAATTATGACAGGAAAGTTAAGTGCTGGGCTAATAAAAAGGTGCCTCAAACACATCAGGTCTGTTGTTCAGAGTAATTATAGGTCAGATTTTATGGATGATCATATCTCACCAATGACCAACCATCGCTTCAACATTTGTCAGTTAAAGTGAACATGGAAATCAATCTCATCTGACAAGAAATTAAACTCATGGGATGCAACCTCCAACAACCAGCTTTTCCATCAAAGCAAAACGGAGTATGTTGTTAGTGCAGAGACATACACTGAGGTTTAACAGTGAGGCGATGAGTGTTTGAAATGCACTGGAAATCAAACGGAAAAACTCCTGGATAATTAACCTGTTTGTTAGGTGAAGAAACTGCAGCTCGCATCAAAAATATGCTCGCAGAAACCAAAAACATTCCTGTTAATGTATGGCGAGTGCTGGGCGACATAAACAGACTAGGTCAACGACGGTTGGTGGGTTACTGAATAGAGACTAAACATTTCAGTGATACTCATGTATTCGATTCATAGTCTTTTATATTTTTCACGATTTCATGTTACTCTTTTGACACAGTGATGGAAAGAATAGGAGAATGACGCACATGAATTAGTAACTTCTAGTAAACAGAGATGACCCGTTGTCCTGGTGGGTGACAGCAGAGGATAATGGGAACAGATTTTCTGGCAGGAGAGCAAAGATCATAGCAATATTCCTAAATGCACTCATCAAAACCTCTTTGAATGAGGCCCGCTGTCTATTAGGAAATAAAGCAAGGGCATTGCTAGAGATCCTTTTGACAGCTGCCTTTGTTTATTGGAGGTATATTGGAGATGTATTCAGTGTGTTTGTGTGTTTGAGATAATCATAATAACAGACTGCTTCCCCTGATGTATTTACCTGCAAGAATCTTTCCATTTCAATGTCTCTAAGTTTTCATATCTGAGCGGCTTATCTGGATTGAAGCTATACATGACGTAGTATACACAAATACAGGATATTTTTCTTTCTATAAGCTACTGTATATTGCTTTCAGAACTGACTAGCGTTTGAGACCTCATTTGTGGTTTTTCTAAATATAAAGAAAATGAAAAACAGGATCTTTGTAGGTGTGCCTTGTTGCAATTCCACGTCTTATCTGGCAAAAGATTGTTTGTGAAGTAAAAGTGAAAGATCTAAAGAGCAAGAGCTTCCAGTTTCAAGAGAACAACAGTGAGTGTTTGTGAAGTCAAAATTCTGTTTTTGTTAAAGAAATGTCACGATTTGAGTGGCTTTAAAACATAATCATGTCACATGTTCTCGAGACTTAAAACCCAGCCACCTACAATGACTGCAAGTATCACAGGATGCAAACATTTTACATAAGATGCATTGAAAATGGCTATTGTTTCTTTCACTAATTCAGTCCGTCTGTGAATATTTGAGAGGATTCTCTCAGGCTTAGCACAGGAATCTCTAATCCGCCTTAAATCAGTTACACCATATTGGCTGCCTGGCTTTGGCAGTGCAGTTTACTGTGCCTTGCCAAGACAAAGTGAAAAACTAGAGCTATGACTGAATAAGGATGCTAGGATGGAAGCAGGGAAATTAGCTTTTCTATTGGGCTCTTTCTGTGGCTAGATAAACACGGGGGTGTACATTTTCCACGGCACGATGGCATAATTTCAACAGATCTTTTTCTTTAACAATGAAATTAAGGTCGGTGGAACTCTTGGTATTCTTTGGTAGTCATTTTTTCGTTCATTTTCCCCCCTTATTTAATCAGGAGAAGTTGCTGGAGAGCACATTCTATATATTTACTATATAATAAAGGTGCAGTCATGAGGGAATAACTGCTGATGTTTCGCGAAAGAAAGCGCAAATGTGAAACCGACACGTTAACATGCTCAATTTATGAAAAATGAAAGCAGCGCTCCATATGTTTGAAGGATCGCTGCAACGTGTAAGGGGAGAACTAAGCGACAGATGGAGAACAACCAAAAGCATTTCTAGGTTTTATTTTGATATCCTTGCTAATGAGAATAATGCTGTTGTGGAAAAACCAGGAGTGAAGTCTGATATGCATTAGATTTCATAATTACATCCTGTCAGTAAATCTCACCAAATTACAAACAAATCAGTTCATGTAAAAAAAAAAAAAAGATATGTGTTCATTCTCCTTTAGCTGTGTGTTGTTCTCAACCAACTCCAATCCTTTCTATTCTCCGAACCCATTTTTTTGCACTTCTGCCATGTTTACAATACCGTTTGTAGTTCTGTTACATAACTCATATACTACCTCATTCAATACAAGTTTGTTGTGTGTTTAGTGTGTCAATAAATGGCAGTAAAGTTCACCTGAATCTCCGCTACACTAATCTTCTAGCTGCAAACTCTGGCTGCCAGTTGTGTGATACTGGGAAGATGCACAACAGGTGTGACAGAATTCTTTTGTGGTGTTTTTTTTTTTTTGTTTTTACTTTGTTTCTCGTCATTTCTCTGTATTTTCTTCACAGCAAAGTTGTGGGCCAGAAAATTGAAACGATAAAATGCCTAAACCCTCCCAGAGCTGAACTGAACTCCAGAGTTGGTCATAATTCTGTAGGTTTGACACTCTCAGCAACATATTTCTCACTACTGTCCCTACACAGTCATTTTAGAATATATTGATAAAGATACTGACGAAAGTAGCTTTAAGGATGTGGTCACTTTCCTCTCAGTACCTGGCGGCTATGCGGCCATAGTCTCTGCACTGACATTTTCACCACAGGCCTTTCTTAATGTTATTACCTGCTCTGCAGCTCTGCTCATTGTGCTGTGTGGTGGATTAAAAACCCAGAGCCAATCATTTGACAGCAGGGCTTTCTGTGAGCAAATGACTAACAGGGTTTTTTTTTTTCTATTGGGTTATTTTTAGCTCTCCTGTAAAATGTCAAATGCAAATTAGATTCTAAATTTCTGCTTTACTTCGATTCTGGACATATTTAATTAGAAAGTGATAAGTACATAATTGTTGTCCACACTGAGACCATACAATTTCTTGCTCACTGCTCGTGCTGTTTGAAGGCTCGAGTCACTTTAAGGTCACGCATCCTGCATACACACCTAGTCAGAGTTGAGATAAAAGCCTCACAAGCCCAATCAAAGGGAAGTAAATGTTTACTGATGCACAGGTGAAAATGGAGTAGATGGACTGGAGAGGAGTCTTCGGGCTGAGGCAGGGATGTCCCTTAGGCGTTTGGCCGGAGATGGCGGGTGAGTAGATGAAGGAAAGCAAACAAACAAGACAAAGAGCAGGCTGGAGCAATGTTGGGGACAGGTGAAGATCCAGGAACCAGAAAACCCGCTTAGCTGAGCGGAACCGATGAGGACAATGTCGGTAGCAGTCAGAACAACCAGAACTTCAGGTGACGATCGGGACATGAAGACCCAATACTCACGTCGTAGACTGTGTATGAAGATGGACGCAGTGCCATCTTCATACAGAGCCCAATTGGGTAAAAATGAAGCCAAAATATCCCAGATGTGGCACAATTTGGAGCCAGAATCTGTGCAGTAGAGACTTGTGGACATTACGCGTGCCTGCTGACCCGCTGCCTGGTTGGTTCTCATGTGGATTTTGGACAGTGATTGGCCGTTACAGCTGTCAATCACCTGTTTTTATGACACCAAATAACTTGTAAGACTGACATAAATTAGTCTCATAAATTTCAGTATGAAATCGCCTTTGGGAAACATTTGGAGTGCAACTGAAGTGCTCCCGTGATGTGCATATTTATAAACAGTCTATGGTATAACCTCTCATAAACATCATTCACACATCATAACCCAGGACTCACATATGTTTTCACATTTTGTTGGTCACATCAGCCTAAAATATGCATTCAGATATTTAGTTTGAGGCACTTAATGACTGACCTAGATGTTGCTTAACAATAAAACATAATAATAAGCTGCTCGCGCAATTGTGGACTTACATTTTATGGAAGGACAGTCCTGTTGAGGATGGTTTTGAGAAGCTGTTTGACACAGAAACCTTTTGCATGAATCGGGCTTAAATCAACAATTCTGAATAACAAGCAGAAGTTTAGACTGTACAGGTCTGACAGCACGGTACTAATGTTTAAAATACCTAAAGCTGCCGTGGATAAAGTGCTGCATGAGCTGTGTGTAGATGGTGATTTGGTCTAATTCAGGGAATAGCTGAGAATGTGTTAGTGACTTTAATATTTTCTTGCGGGGATTTAGGACCTTGTAAAGAGAGTGGGACGTCAACACAAAGACTGATTTTATGTCAAATACTGGCAGTTCGGCTTCCTTTGATGTTACTCATCTGCTGAAAGTACAGAAAAGGCAGCGGTAAAGATTCTGATGACGACTGCAACACGAGGAAGGATTGAACAAGCGCGGAAATCATGTCACTGATATGCATGTGAGAGGCGGGGGCGGGGTGGTGGTGGTGGTGGTGGTGGAGGGGGGGGGGTCTACCCACAGCTTTCCATAGGGCTGCAAAAAGGCCTGTGCCGGCCCTGTGACTGGATGTTCATGTTGACAGTGTTGACTGTGATCCTGAGACTTTCATCGCGCCACCAGTCTGTCAGTCTGTCGGCATCAGTCAACACACTCAAATCCTGCTCGGGCTCGGGTTTAGTTTTTAAAAAGCAACGGCCAGACCCCTGCTGTTCGTGTCTTCGAGCAGTGACGCACACACTCAAATCAAACATGTGCGCATAAATCAACACGTACAGTGAATCCATACACACATATGTATACACCCGTTCGTTTCACGCGCACACACGCGCCTCCTCAGCTTAGCCAGTGACAAGTGGGTCCGCCAGTCTGCCTGTCTCTATCAGCCCGTGTGTGTGCGCTTGGGACTCAGTGTGCCTGTGCCTATCGTCTCCGTGGAGCTTGCTGAGCGCAGCTAATCACTGTGTGGAGCATCCTGGAGCCCTCTGATGTCCTGTGAGATTCCCGACAAACACACACGTACACCAGCACACGGGGAGTCCAGCGGAGCCACGCTGCCCGAGGCCACAAGAGAAGGAGTGCAAACTCCTTTTTGTGTTGTGCTTCAGGCTCTCATTTGTATTTCTCCTGAGAGGAAACGGTTTAAGTAAAGGGGGGTTCACGCACAGATGTGTGAATTATACAATTATACAAGATTAATTTAATGTTCTACCCTTTAAACGGCTTTTCTCAAATAATAAAAAATAATACATAGAAACTTTGGAAGCGTATTTCAACGGAAAATATAGAATATGTTGTAACTGTGCAGGAATTCTTGTTCACTGCAGTGAGCATGTAGTTTGGTATTTATGTATATTGGTTTCATTGCCATTTCACTCACTCTTCTTTATGCATTTTCTTCTTACGTTGTTTGGTTTTTAATCTATTGAGTTCTGCACCTTGTAAAACACTCCCTGCTTTACAAAAAATGCTGTATAAATAACTGCCACGTACTAAATTACAAGCAGATCTATATTTTTGTGAGGGTACACATTAGTCACAGGTTGTTTCGTGAAGTTAATACCCTCTCAGTGTGATGCAGAGATCCGGGATAAACCCATGTGTGTCGTTTTGTCCGAATGGCTCACACTGACCTGACACTGTGACTCCAGACCTGACCAGGGTGGAACGACACCGCTTCTATAATAACTATACCGTAAGTTCAGCGCAGGGTTATTCGGGAATTATGCTAATGCTATATTACGCTGTATACAGGAAGTGAGTCAATATACAGAAAAAAGCCACTCTGCTCAAAGGGAGACTGTGGGAACACTCGATTCCTCTTCTAAAGAGAAAATAAACCCTTAAATTGCCAGAAATACAGTAAAGGATAGAATACTCCTTACTAAGGGGTTTTGCTGAAGCCTTATAAGCTTTGGTGGATGACTTTAGTTAATTTTAGCAAACTTCAGGTACATATCTACTTGTAATACTGTTGAGATGTATTCACACTCAATAGCGGTGCTTGGTTTGGGCATTCGGAGCGCTAGCCCTGAAGGTTTTTTTTTCTTTAGCCTTGGATAATTCTTATTCATTTGCAGGGGTTTGTCAGTACTGAACATCAGTAAAAGGAAATAGCAATGTTGTGATTTCCATTGAATAGAGTCAAGACCAATCAAAGAAGGTTATATGAAGGATGTACATTGTTGTATGGTTATGTATCCTTGGCAACAGGACGGTGTGGTGAAGGACAAGGAAAACCTGCGTATGTCTGATATCTTTTTCCCTAATTATTCTGCAGCTTAACTTGGGGCTGTAGAATTGTAGCAGTATTGAAGTAGGCTGAATTTAACAATCTAATCAAATTTTTAAAAGGTAGTATTCAGTCACTGTCTTCATTTTTCCACAGGTAACAATATTTTTGTTTTTAAATTAGTTTCACTTCCTGTCAAACATGAGAAATTATATTGTTGCCTGTTACCTGAGCGTCCATACTGCAATGTTTTTATACCAATTTAGGAAAGTTTACTCAGTTAGCCATTTAGCTGTCCTTAATTTATTTTTTTATTTTTTTGAGATCAATCAGAGGAGAGCTGGAACATAAATTTTAGATACGCAGAGGCTCTAGCATGCTAAATATCTATAGCTAACATGCATTGCGATTGTGTGGACATTTTATCTGCCTGTGTCTTACGTCTGATTTAGCAAACAGAGATAAACTGTACAAAGTTTTCCACAACAGAGGTAAACAAGTCTCTGCGGTCCCATTCCCGCACTTTTAGCCAAGTTGCAGTTAGAAAATAGCTTTAAACAAGCACAGAAGGTAAAGGCCTGTAAATACAAAGATACAGTTTCACAGGAAACGCTGCAGCCACACCTCTTATCTCAGCGAGATTATCTGACAGCGAATCTGCATAATAACATTCAAGTGACCACTTTTAACAAACTGAAAATTAATGCTAAGCAGTGATAAGCACATAATTATGCAATTGTGGACTAGATGTTTACTCCTTAATGACAGAGTGATATGTGTTTCAATTAAAAGTGCTAATAGGCTAAATGCTGTTTAAATTACTTAGGCTGCACTGATGCTTTTAAAGCAACTAAAAGCATTTTTTTGTATCAAACTGCCTATTTCATGATTCCACTATGCATAATTAGAATAAATTAGATTTAGTTATATGTATGCCTTAATTGTGGATGATTCATGCATACAAGCATAAAAAATATCTATAGTTTTGCAACATTATGCTCTTTGGCAGATATTATTTTATTATTTAGTTTTATCGTTTGTTGGAATATTTACACAGAGCCTACTGTTCATTAGTATTCTTGAAAATAAGATGCAAATAACAATAGGTGTTGGAATGGAGTCTTTATTCTTCATGGCTGATTTGTAAATCTACATCATCAAAATGTACAAGGCATTGCAACAGTATTTTTATTTATTTATTTTTTTGCACGCACCTGGATTGAGTTGTGATTTATGAGGACGAGAGTTTTGCTATTCCAATCTATGTATACGAGGCGAAAACAACAACAACAACGACAACGACAACGACAAAAAACATACATAGTAATGCAGTTACATCACATCCTGCCTATGCCACGGGAAAATCTGAGCACATTATGAAGCGCTCTCAGTTTTCCACGCTGAGTAGAAAAATCAAAAGCAGTCACATCAGTACCATTCCCATCTCTGCACACCAGACAGGCATCCAGAAGCACCCACCCTGATCCTTAAGCCCCCGTAAAAACTCTGAGCCATCAAAACAGGCTTTCTGCTAGAGTATAATAGCCCCTCTCTTCTTCCCATTTTACAGTATTTCCTCTGTCCATCTCTGCTGTGGCGTGGGGGTTTCAGAGGCACAGATTAGAGACCCCCCCCTGACATCACAGATGGACGCTGCCATCCCCCTGCCATTAAATTCCTCTCAGCTCACACACTACCCTTTTTGTCCGTGAAGTAGAGTTGTAAATCACTTACACTCGGTTTACAAGTTTTGCCAAGTAACAGTGGGCATATTAATATGAGCCTTTTACTTTTGCAATACCTGTTCGTGAATATATTATATTCATACAACTTTTTTGATAATCGTCACCTTTGCTTTTGTCTTTTTTTCAACGGGATTCTTTCCGTTTGATATTTAGTGTGCAGAGACCAAATTAAATGCACAGCATGTCAGTTCCGCTGCTTGGTCTCTCGGGCAAAATAACGCCAAAATACGTACTCGTGAAGAACTGTGGGATCATGGGAAATATTGTTTTCACCACCATTGCAGATGAAAATTTGATGTGACTCACAAATCAGCATGTGTAAAGGTTTGGTAATGTATTAAAGTTTAATTCACGTCACACTTAATAACATATATTCACATTATGTGATTCCTTTCAGTGAAATAGCTGGAAGTAACATTAAATGTTAAGGTTAGTAAATTGGATATGATACGACTGATCAAAAGAAATGAGCCATTACTGTGAAAAAAGTACAAAAGTCAACAAAATACATAATATAGACCCAGTCGATTTTTGATATCTTAATACGTTTTTAATACATTTTTTTATTAAGTGTTTTATATCATGGCTTTAAACCGTACTATAAATATCCTTTGTAGAAATTAGGTTAAAAAAACAGTACAACTCCGAATAAGACATAATTGGAACACTATGTAAAATGCAAATAAAAAAGATTAAAATTAACACAGACTCCAGCACAAACTTCCCGTAAGCAGACACACGAGAATCCACGTTGAGAAAAATGTCTTCTTCATTTCACTGTGCCGTTAAAAGTGCACTTGCAATAGTACTAAAGCACAACAACAACAACAACAACAACAACAACAACAACAACACAGAAGTAAACTTGCAGTTCGAGATGTATAAAAAGAATGAAAAACATGAATAATGTTTGTTCAGGAGACAGTAATTTCACTGCATTACTGTTTTGATAATTTGTCTTTTTAATGCCTGTGTTCAAGTCTATACACGAGGGATGACGACTAAAACATTCAGTCTCTCACACATTACTAATTCAAATTGAGTCCAAAGGTTAACAAAGTTCAAAAGTAAAATGAACATAAAAGGTCCTAATGTCCTTTTTTGTGAAATGAGCATACATGACTAATATTGGATTCTTGCATTCAGTGTATAGAGTATTTAATAACACATATTAATTTCTGTTACACGTGAGCGCTTCTATCACAATATTAATTTTAATCTTTGGAAAAAATGACTTTTCGGTGATAAAAGGGCATTGAACACGTCTAATGACATATGCTAAATGAGCTTATATTTTGAATAATACATTTTTCCAGAGTTATTAAAGTTTTGCTTCAAAGCTATTTAAGAGGCCTTGATATTTTCCTTAAATTAGGATGTTGTAATTAAAAAAGCTAAATTAACCCTTGTGTTGTCTTTACTTTTGAGTTAGTCTGGTATACCTTGGCTTAAAAATGGCTCACATCTCTTTACCTCTTTTACCTCTTTTGTCCCACCCCCCCCTTGATGTGCAGGCGCGAGGCGCGTTACGGAAAAACACTGTAAACGAGGGGGTTTGCAGGTGGACACATGACAGGACATCACATCACAGGAGGTAAAGTGTACTTCACAGAATTCATCTCATTATATGATTCTTACCACCACATGTAGTCCACAGTTGATACGTCCATTTTCACCAGGTATCTGTTGCGTCTGTTGTTTTTCGTGCACTGTTAGAGAACAATTACACACGTATTGTTTGTCATTACGAGTTTCTGCACCAATCTAAATTACTAATACCTCCGTATTGTCCGCTGCTTCTGATTTCCCTCCATTGTCTCTATCCAAATACACGTAACCAAGGAAAATGATTATCATCTTTATAACAAGGCCTGGCATAAGCTGGAGCTGTGCACTTTTTCTTTGTACAGTTTCTTCTTCTTCTTCTTCTTATTATTATTTATCTACTCTGTTTGAAACATTGCATGTCGGGGAGAAGTACATAAACTTAATGAGGTCTATGGTTCCTCCAGCAAACAAGACCTTTGGCTACAATGAACGCGTAATGTATGCAGACCGTTCACAGAGCAGCAGCTGCAACACTACACTTCTGCTATCATCAGTGGAAACTGGCTACACCATGTACGAGAGCGGTATGCATGTGGTGATATGCGCCATGGAGATCCACTAACTTACAAATTGGCCAGTCTTCTATTTCTGTTTCTTACGTGAGGTGTGCATGGTTCTTTTCCACAGAAATGGGTCATTAAGTGTCTATTAAAAAAAACAAACAAACTACCAGTTAAGAGGAGTAACTCTAGAACCTGATGGCATTTATTTTGCTGGTTCCAGTTGGGCATCTCTTGGTAACTTTATCCATGACATCGCCTTCCGTAGTTTGTAGATGTTAACTTTCCCATCAACGCGTCCTCGCGACTAAACGACGAGCGGATGAAACCAGTGAAAGATTTCCGTGGCACATCTGTTTCACAACAGCCTGCATACGTTACGTGTTCAATACAGCCAACACGTAAGGAGATAAGAGACTAAGGTATTCCTTTTAAATTGCATTTGTGAAGTTTATCTTGCGCAATTTGTAATGAAGGCTGGAAATATTATAATGATAAACTTTTCTTTCTTGCTGTGAAAACCAAGTACGCTGATGATGAACGGAAGAAAGTCCACCACAATAAATCTACTGTATTTACATGTAATATCATTAAGTGCAGAGAAAGTGAATCAATTCTAACTCTTCCGCGGAGAAAAACGAGACCCTGCCTGGTTTTCAACCTCTCCCACCCGCATCCCTCTAGATCATTTTCGTACAGTCCCTTATTCCAGTGACTTTAGTACCTTTTATACTCAACGTGGGTAATTTGTTGGATTTTGTTCACTGTACCTACGTATATCTGTAAAATAGCATATTTTCCAACCTGTAGTTGAATATGCAATAAGTCCGTTTTAGTGACACAATCTGTGTGAAACGATTACACTTGTCGCAATTCAGCAAAAATAGAAGTAACAAAAAGAAGTAATCGTGTTTTGAATTGTTCCCATTGTCTTTTATTGCATCATCGGGTAATTCTATGACATACAGTTATTACAATTAATCACATTTGACCAATAATTCTGTTATCTTATTAAATATTTCCGGCATTGGAATGACTATACAATATTTGGGCTTTAGCCATTAATCGTTCGGCACTCGGCCCTGCCAGGAAAGATTACCTCAGAGTGTTTTTCCAAAAGAAGCCAAAGATGCGGTTTTGGCACTGACAGCAACCCATAGGGCATTTCTTGTATGAAAAGGACAAAAAAATCAGAGAAATGAACAAAGACGGAAAATCCAATCATGCTTGTCACCAAACACATGGCTGTCTGCCACCACTTCCATGAATGCCAACTGATATTATTCACAAGTTGATGAGGAATTTTCACAGTGGAAATGATGAGAATTCTCTGTCTTTGTCTCCCTTGCCCATCTTTGGAAAATCCTCCCTCCGAGACAAGCGTGACACAGGGGATTGGATTTACAACATGTAGTATAAAGTGAATAGATCCCTGACATTCCTGAGAACCAAAGCAGGAGAATGTATACGCCGAAGCTGTGGCCAAAGTGTGCCGTTATGTCTGACTAATGTGGGTCCTTTCAGGTGTACAGACTTAATCCTGAGTGTGTGTGAGTGCGTCTTCATGTGGGGAGGTTAATCCCCTTTTCAGTCCCCTTTTTAACCCCCTACCTTCCTCTTCTCTTTCCTCTCTCCACTCGTCTCCCCCCTGTGCGACGGCCTCCAGTCATCCCCCCCTCCCCGGTCGCCTTGCCCTCCTGCTGTCCCTTTCCCTTCTTTACCCATTCTTGCCTCTCTGTGGTCTCCGTTTCGCTAGGCGGACATAGGGCAGACGGCAATTAAGAGACAGGAATGCTTACTGCGTCCTTTTTGAACACCTAACAGTACCAACAAGAGAAACAATGAAGTTGAAAGACTTCTTTCAGGGCACAGTTACCCCCGTCTAGTGCTATTGTAGGATTAATAACCACCCTCACTCTGACAATACCACAAAGCACGTTACCTGTGGCCGAGTTAACATTCTCAACCAATACGTTACGAAAGGGTTAAAGCTGTGTTAATGCTAAACTCATACTAATCTGAGGAAATCCAATGATTCATCACCACTTGTGATTCAAGCACTTGTGAAGTGCACATAATATATGCCACATACTGATTATAAGTAGGCCTATGAGTCATTTCAACAGAGGTGACGAAATGGATGAAAAAAGACAGCATGCATTCTACAGACACTTTATTCTTACATATTCACACGTCCTTTAACAGAAAAGCTGTGAAGAATTAAAATACAAGTGGATTGTGATGAGACATCATGGAAAACAACATGCATGTGGCGTTTACTGCGGTCACCATTCGGCTCTCTTTACGCTGCTGTGATGGCAGCGTTCTTCTCCGCGTAGCTGCCGCGTACACACAGAGGATTAAAGGCATTGTAAGATGAGGATATGCTTGTTTCTTGTGGAACGGGAAGTCTGCTGATTTTACAAATCAATAGCAGTTGAGTAATCATGAGTAATGCTCAGCCTGTCAATCGTTTTATGTCTTTGAGGAGCTTTGTCAAGTTTGAGAAAATTAGGCTTTTTAAGAAGGTGTTGAAAAGATTGTTAAAATTGTTCAAATACATCTTTCAGGGCAGCGAATCTCTTTATAAAATGTTATTTTCAGTCTCGATCAGAGCGCCGTTTTGCGTACATGCAAGCGTTCGGCATATACAGTAACACCCCTTTGATCCGCCTTGAACTGACAGTGGCATAATCTGCGGCGCTTACTATTATGGGAGACATTTATGCTCTGACTTTAGTCTTGAAGGAAGATCCGCCTCTAAGGCAACAAAAGA
>JAPQRN010000010.1:5135738-5153048 GCA_037367275.1 Coranthus polyacanthus
AGGCTTGAATGATATTGAATTTATGCTTAATGATATCAAGGGTGAAACCCTCAGTCAGATATTGGGAGGGATCAGGTGTCCCTTCAGGTGCTGATGGAGATCAGGATGCTTTATTACACTCCTTATAAACCTGTGTTAATTAAGCTACCCCTGCAGTGCTGTGTGCAAGTGACCACAGCTTTTTTTTGGAGTTTGTAGACATGTGTAGACATCATTTCATCTGCTGTGTGATGCTGCTGCCAGATGTGAGTACCAAACACAACACCAGTACTAACGTTTCTGTGAATCTCAGATACATTAAGTGACACGTGAACAACATTCACCGAAGATTCAGACATTAATGAAACACATTTCAGACCTGCTAGAGTCACATTAAAAGCTAAAATACATGAAGGTTGGTTTGTGATTGTGTGATTGACTCTGTGTGTGCATTTATGCTAATTAAAGACATGCAATTTATAGCTTTTCACTTTCTACAATTTTCCTTATGGACCAATCTGCGTGTTGTAATGTGGAAAAAAGCCTGAAACACTGTACTTTATGGGCGTGTTTATGCTAGCATGGTAATAAAGAACGTGTGATGTAGGGCTACAGTTTTGAACAGCAATGGTGATATAGCACAGAGGAAGAAGAAATGACACATCAGACATGTTATTGTTTAGATTTTACTTTACTTTTTTATTTGTTTAATTTATATGGAATTTGTTGACTTTAAGTATAATGCACAATATTTTATACTAAACCTATTCTTTAATTAGCAACTTCTGTATTTGATATATGTGAAAACTTAAAAGGGAATATGCAAAAAAGAGGCTTCACGGGAGATGTGGACTGCACCACATCACGTCAATATTAGTCAGTGTACAAACTTACAAACGGACCTGAAATGTTATAAATAAGCTTCATGGGGAAGATAGAGACAAATGTGAGAGAAAGGATGAGAGGGAGAGAGAGGGTGAGGTGAGACATGGTTTAATGAGGAAGGGGGATGGGTTATCAGGTTAGACAGGGAAGAGAGGCGTGCTGTAATTACTGACTCCCTTTGCACCAACTTATCTGGTCTCATTAACCACACCAAAGGACTCGCCTTGGTGTCCCTGGCTATGTGTGCATTGTCTGCTTCTCATTTCCTCCTCCTTTTTTATTCTTTCCTCATCCTTTACTCATTCTGCCCATCAGCAGACTTCACATCTTGTTGTGTTAATCTTGTCTTCACGCAGTGTCAGCTTCATTAGCAACAGGGGGCGCTCTGCTCGCTGCCAGCCCTCCTGCAGTCGTTGTCAGTGACCCAGGCATTCCGACAGTGATGCCCAACGTGTCCCAGTAGAACAGTTCAGAGGTCTTACTGCTCACAAGCATTATGTTCATTTTCTTCTCTTCACCCTGGCTCTTGACCTCTCCTCTTGTAATTGGGTGTTCAGTGTCCTGCTACAAAACTTGGCTTAGTGAAGTGACACGTTAGTACTGCTCTCCTCCAAAACAGAAAGGTTCTGCTCTTGACACTAAGACACTAAGAAGAACAGCAGACAGCAGAGATACAACATTAAACTGGATAAGACTGCACTCTGGCCTTCAGTTTGCCTGGCTTCTTGTCTTAGAAATAAGTTTCTCTACTCAGTCAGTGAGAAAACCACTGTTCAACTGGCTGAAAACCATGAAGAATGTATAAGCCTGTGCCAAACCTATAAGCAACGTTACAAAGTTAGTTATAATATGCACTAATGCAACTAAACCATTGCAGCAGGTTCTTGCCACAGATCCCTGGTATTATGTTGGTTCATCCAAGTACAATGCAATACAGTGGACAAAATAAGGTGACGTTTCCAGCTGCAACAACTGATTCACCTAATTATTGAACAACCTCTGTTGCATGACAACCACAACCATTTACAAACCCTTGCTTGTAAAAAAAAAATTGAATCCCTACACCCATACACCCCATGTAGTATGTTGAAACACCTCTTTAATTCACCTTAATACTGTCTATTTAACAGGATTAAGGACTTACAGTAATGCTAGCAATTCTGTTCAGCTAGAACACTTATTGTAAAGAAGAGCAATGTTTGGTTTGTTTTGGATCCCGAACAGTTGTGTAGTAGATGTAGTGGAGACGAACACAGAGACACTGTTAATAGATGTTTACCAGGCATGAATTCTGTGCTCATCATCTTAATTAATCTTAATTAATGTTTTCCCTGGAAGCCAATGTACCTTACCTTCTGTAACATGGGCAAATTGTCCAACCATCAATGAGAGCATACTATGCTTTGTCTTTGCAATAGTTCCTGTTAGACTTCAATACAGTGGGGGACACTGTTGAAGAATATGTAGTGAGCACACAGGAAAGTTCAAGTTGCGATGGGTTGAGAACTGAGACAAACAGAAGAGAAAAAGAGTTAGGCACACCTATATAGGAAGGCACAGGAAGGCACGGGAAATTAGATTATCTGAGGCGTGGTCTTTGAACCTACGTTAATTACTTTATATATATTGGTCATTATTCTCTACTTAACAGGAGAAGTCGGGTGTTCACCAAAGCTAGGATGTATCTTACTCTGGGGACCGAGAAAGTCTGCTGAATTTCTTCAATGACAATTTTATGATATTTGTGAAGTCACTGGACACAGACCAAATTGGCTGACCGACTAAACAAATGCTAATATTGCCAGTGAGTTGCACTGCTACATTTGCTAAAAACTATGACGCGATGTTATAAACTTTGACTATTTTTTCCATTGCAGTGGTTTGGCACAAAAAGGCCTGTAGGGGATTGTCTATTTCCTGATGTAATTAGAAAGAAGCATTAATTCAGTGGTCGTTGTAAAAAACAGCGGCCAGCATGGAGCTCTCCGTGCTATCTGTTCTTTTACATTAAAAAAAAAACATTCTTTTAGTGGCACATTGCGCTCATAACAACAACAACAAACAAGGATATTGTTTAGGCTTATATGTTGTGAATTTTTAAATTACCCACTCTCTCGTTGTAAATGTAAATTAGGCCAGCATATCCAATGACAGTGATGACACGGATCGGTTGGAGGGGGGTCTCGACCCTGCTAGTGAGCAGGATCTTGGCAGTGCAGCTTGGCATGGTTACCCCCTGCTGTGGGGAGGGAGTGGAAAAATATGTCAACGGCTAAAGCAAGCCAACCCACACGAGTGGAAAGGCGCTATTAGAGATTAGGATGTTTCGTGCTCACATGGAGGAACACTCCGAGTTGCGATTGCGCAACGACAGTCTATGGCTGAGCAGTCTAAAGATGCATTGTATAAACAGATAGACTGCATCGGTCTGTCACCCGTCACCACATAACAGCAAATACCCCGATGACACTAACATGCTGGGACTACTCATTGACATCAACTCTGTTACAGCCTATCACCACTCAGTTTCTCACTTCACACAGTGGTGCTCTGACAACTACCTCCAGCTCAAGCTAAAAAAAAAACTGAACTGACTGAACCACACCTCCATCCATGGACAGATAGTTGAACAGGTCAGCAGTTTTGAAGACCTCGGACTCATCATCATTTCAGTTTTAATGAGCAAGTCACCAAAGGCTCCAAAATGATCAACCTGCCCACTCTCACTTATCCAGATATGACTGACAGAGCCTCCACACATCTGGCAAAAGTAATTGCACATGACACCGATCACCCCCTGAATCCATTTTCCACACTGCTACCATAGATACAGGACTTGAAGAAGAATCTGGCATAAGTTGTGTCCCATCTGCCATTGCATCTCTAAACAAACGGCACCATTTGTATTCTTGGATGGGGGTGGGGTAGGGGTATTAATGTTCATGTAATAATATATTTGGCCATTGTTAGCTCTATGTTTTGGTTTGTTTGAGCAGACTTGTGAAAACAAATCTCCCACTGGGACAGTAAAAACTACCTAGATGGTGAGCAGTGTCTCATGACTCACTGACTCTGCTGCTGTTTTGAAGGAGCTGAATTTAGAGTTGCAAGACAAAAACAAAAATGCAATTGACATGATGAGCTGTGAGTGCTTTTATGCACAAATTGGAACTACTGTTGATCAAACTTCAGCGAAAGGATCTGCCTTACTTACAAAGCATGTATTAAGAGCTTGAGCATCAGTGTGGCTCAACTCAACTGTAGCTGTTATACTGAATACACTGAAAGTTCAATACATTGCATCAGTCTGATAGACTCTTCACTCACTTCATATCACTAGGCTTCCTGCTTGGCACAGACATGGATGAGGGTGACAGAGTTGGATTCCTATTTGCCTGGACACAATTGCAGTGGAGAAGGATATTCTCGCCCTTCTACTCTCAGATTTCAAAGAAGTATCCCAACTTAAGGAGATGTAGCCTTTACCTGTTACCCCCACATGGATCAATCTACTTATGTGACTCTGCCCTTTCCCACATATAAGCCATAAAGGCCACGTTCAGATGTACCATGACAGATGTACCATGTATATGCCTGCCTGAAACTTGCGACCAGCTGCTACACACCTGGCTATGAGAAACTAGCATACCGATGCCAAAGATCATATAAACATAATCACAGCTACTGTGTCTGGTGTATAGCGGTACTTTTTGTGCAGGTTAGCGGGGGAAAGAAACTGAGATTAGTAACAGACAGATAGGGGACCCCTGAATTGGACCATCTGCTGTAAATAGACCAAACCACTCCCAGCAGATAGAGAGTCCAACATTTTCCAACATTTTTCTCACCAGAAGAGCTCAAATGGGTTTTCTTGCTGGGATTTGTATTTTGCCTGGTGTCGCACTGTGATGTTGCAATGTTAGATGCTGTTTAGTGTCCAGCAGCTGTTACTTCAGCAGTAAATCATGTTGATGATCTATCAGATATTTTACTTTTCAGTGTTGGTTTTGTAAATTCTGGGAATGCACTGACTTGAAACTGCAGTCTTGTTTTTCAGCATTTAGCTGAATTAGCATAAACTAAAGTCGGTCATCACTGTTGTCTCATTTGGCTCTGTAGTCGGCTTGTTAGCCAAGTTACTCAAAGCTAGTAAACATGGATCTTGTCTCGTCATCATGTCTCTCTGTGTACCCCCTTTTGCCTTTCTTTCTCTGTTGTCCTCCCACTCAGAGATTAAAACACCCGACCCTTGCTCCATTCCCGCAGCGTATTCAACTCACAGTGTGTATGTTACTTTGTGGGGAGGTGGAAATTGGAATGAGGTAAATGGGGAAAGCTGAGAAGAGAGAGGTCAGCGCTGGTGGATGAGCAGCTGAGAAGAAACTAAGACTCCCACTGTTTCGCTCTGTTCTGTTAACAGACCAATGCAAATGGCTGCTACTAACTGGCTGCCTCCTCTCGTTTCTGGAAAGAGACACAAATGAACTATTGGCTTTAGACAGAAAAGATTGAGAGAGACACAGAGCACGGAGAATGTATGTGTGTGGCTCTGAATGTGGGTAATCTCATACCTCTTTTGAAAACCAGTATGAGCTTTAGCCCCTCAGCATGAGGACATTTTGGCTGGCTCTAATTTCTTATCAAGGGAATTTCAGGATTAAGACTTAGGTGCTGGTTTGAGAATTAGAGCCAACATTATGTGAGGTTGAGCATGAACTAAATAATGTTGAAGCAGGTTGATGCAACTTCTGCGGATGGAATTTTTAGCAGGCAATTAAGTCAGCGCAGATTTAGGATGCATCCAACTGCCAGCCATATCTTTACAGCAACAGATGTTTTGTTGGATTTGTTTTACATTGATTAATTTCTTTATTTCTATTACATACCAAAGCAACAACCTACACATAAAACACTGAAAGTTGGACCCAACCAGAAAAGTATTAGAAATATTACAAATGAAGCAGCTGCTGAAACTAATGAAGACAGCCCCCAAAACTGCTCTTCATTTACAAGCAAAGGTGTAAGTTTGGTTTCACCCAGTGCAGGGATTTTTTTTTTAGATGTACTGAGCATACATGACATCTCAGCCTTAAGGTGCTTTTAATAATTAGCTCAGTGTCGATGTCAAAGTATATTGCATATACCCTTGATGATTTCCTAAATGTCCCGGGTTACATCTTTTGGAATCATTAGTTCACTTGTGACAATGTTGTATAAAATCATGCCAAGAGAAACCAATTTGAAACTGTTTGTTTGACAGCACCAGCACTCCAAAGTTACTCTGAGCTTTATCCATTAGTGACATACACTTTTTGGTGAGCAAATGTAGAAAGACACTGAAGACAGAGGAACACTCAGAGGACTCTCTGGATGTATTCAGGAAACATTTACTGGAACGACTTTGTGAGAACAGAGATTGCTCAATGGAGGAGACTGAAGAATTTCATTTTCAATGCACTTCCCGATGTAGAACACTTAAATTACTACTAATACCATAAATATGTCATTGGACCAAATCAGCGGATGGAGTGAGAGTCATTAATTGGTCGAAAAGTGTAAATGTAGCTGTAGCCTAATTATATGTCAATCCTAGGGAAAACATAGTAGCAGAAACACCCCTAAAGGACATAGAAGGGGATAGTTTGGTGAAATATCTGTCTGCCAACCTTGGTCTGGAGACTCTATGTCTAGAGGGGGGAGCAGAGTGACCTATGTTGTAACCTCACACCAGCTAAGAATGGCTAAGGCCTAAATATATATAAAAATTAGGTCCAAAAACTTTTGGAAAGTCTTGGGGAACCTTCCTGTATTCCTCTAGACTTTCCAAAAGTCTTATTTTGTGTTGCTGATGCACTGTGAGCAAAAAAGACCCAAATATTTTAGAAATATTGCTCTTTAACATCATTATTATTATTCACTTCTAAATGATGTAGAAATATAATCTGTGGTTGTTTTATTCAACTATGGCTCTCACCTTTATATCTTAACTGCAATTAGTGTTTGATTTAGTTTTAAAAATGTATGTAATTCTTTTATTCTATTTCTTGTTAAATGACCAATTTAATTGTAATTATGTTTAATATGCATATACACACACAAGGGCTCACTGACTGCTTGATAAGTATGAAAACAATGTATGCAACAAGTTGTTAAGGTAAATTTGTATTCTACTTTAACTTATATACCAACATATAACATATATAACAACAACAGACAACAGCTTGTTTAAGTATGATGCCGGTCTGCGGAACAAATAAAGTTTTTCTGATTCTAATTTTGATCAGAACACTAAATGTGGGAGTATCTTTTGGTAGAAGGCTATTCCATCCCACAAGTAGAGTTCACAGACTTGTAGAATCAATGCCAAGGTGGATTGAAACTATCCTGGTTTCACATGATGGTGGCACCTTGCTAGTGCTGTTTCTACACCAAAAATTTGCATGTATAACAACATAACGCCTCTAAAAACAGGCACCTGACTCATTCCACACTGGCAAATTTGCCTCGGTTTTCAGTGTGTCAGATTTGACTGGTGCTTGAAAATGGGGCACCAATTCGTTCTCCCCGAATGCCCCTCAAATGACCTTGCTGTCTGGCCAGTGTCGCATTCACGTGCCAACTTCTGGAACGTCAAAGTCCATCATGACATTGCACTGGACAAGGGGTTAAACGCAGCAGGTACAATCCGATGTGGTGCTTCCAATTTCCGCCATTGCAAATGAACGAATGCCAATTATAACCTTCAAAACTGAAGACAAAAGCCAGATGTTAGTGGTGAAAGGGATATAAGATACTTTATATAAGTTTTTCCTTCAATTGTCTCCCATCTGTATATGTCAATGGAAGACCCATATATAGCCATAATGATCCCAGTAAACTTAAAGGGAAATTTTACTCCAGTGTACAAGTACTTCTTGCACTGCAGTTTTATTAGTTTCTTTTCTATCCACCACAAACACCACATATTCCACTGAGGTTTACAGGATGTAAATGAGACTACAGAGTATTTCCAAATACCCAGGAAGTTTCCGAAACTATTAAAAATTGCTTTTGTCACAGGAAGTAAGCTTTTATATAACATGCTATGCTGCTGCTGTTGTCTGGGACAGAGGGGGAACTTGCTCTAGTTTTCGCTGATAGAAAAAAAGGACACACAGAATAAAATGCACAAATGAATACACATGCGCATGCATATTGGAACACCAACCGTCTTATATAACTATTTACTAAGCCTTTCTGGTTAAGTCATGCTATTGACGGGTGAGGTCTATTGACAGGGTCTATTGATGTGCTAGAGCTCCTGCAGGTCCACAATAGCAGTGACTCCAGAGTAATCTCACAGACACACACACAGACCACACCAACAGGATTACGAGTTAATGAACTTCTTTTGTGGTAACACTGGGCACCACACACATACACACAGAGTATTGAAGTGACCCGTCTTTCTTCATCTCTCTTTCTTCTAGGAGTCACTGGTGGTTTATCGGTTTCAGCTCTCATTAATCAGTGCGCATCGGCTCAGTGTATTAATGGCGAAGGACCTGTCTGACAGAACGAAAAACAACAAATTATTGTAACACAGCAACAAACACAGGTCAGAGCCAAATCCTCTGCAAGCCTGTAGGCCCTGTTCCATTGTGTCATTAAGCCAGCCATAAATCAATACTATTATCCTGCCTGTGTTTATTAGCTGATATAAATCCATACTCATTTCTCTCTGCTGCTAGCAGCTCCATCATTATTCAGACAGTGACACAGTAGACGGTGAATCCATGCTCATACTGTAACTTCTGTACAATGTTAATGAGGTTAAAGCAACATTCAGATGAAATTTCAAATAGGCAGGTAGGGAACGGCAGCCTCTTCATTAATCCCTTGTCTCAGGCTGTCAAAATATTTAGATTTATAAATGAGTCTACATCTCACAACATGAAAAAGTAAGCAAGTTAACAACATTTATTGGGTGTATGTGAATGGTTATGATGTGCGTAATCATTTAACGAGGTGTGCCATTCAGAGTCAGATGCCTGTCCAGTCCAGTTAGTTCTACCGAATATACAGTATATTAAATACAAAAGAATGGATGAGCAAACAAAGTGAAGCATGAACAGAACCCAGCACCAACATCAGCACAAGACAGTAAAACAGCGGGCACAAAGCAGGCCAGTTGTCAATAATTGCCCAAGTACGCAAACTGGAAAAAAATGTGTGTGAACAAAACTATGAACTTGAATATACTGTTCCAGGTTAAATAAAACCCTATGATCTTCCAAACATTTCAGTTTTACTGCACAAAGCAACGCTGACTCAAAATTTCTCTTTGGGTTTTAACACTGATTCTAGAAATTCCAAATAGTTGAAAAAGTTAGCATTTCTTTTTTAATACATATTTTGAGCCTTTATTAGAGTGAAAGTAGAAACAGACAGAAAAGACAGGGAGAAAGAGAGGGGATGACATGCAGCAAATGGCCCAGGCTGGAATCCAAACCCAAGCCACTTCGGTATAGGGCCTATGTGGTATGTGCTCTACCTGGTGAGCCAACGGGGAACCTCAAAAGTTGACATTTCTAATTGCAGTTTACAGGAGAACTCATGATACCATAGAGCCATCTGTCAATTAGTTTTGAGAGTTATTAGCTTCAATGAGGTTGATGACTCATGGAAGGAATCCCCTGGGAAATAAACGATCGTCCCAGAAAATAATCCACATAGGCTTCAAGAGATGACAAGTCCTGGCTTCCCACTGGTACAATGATGCTAATGTAAAGTGCAATTGGATGCATAAAGGAACAACTGACATTTTCTCCTTTAAAATCCAAGAATTACTGCGATATCTGAACCATAGTAACAATGTTCTACGAGCCTGATTCAGTTTGGAAATTTGTGACTGGAGAGTGGATGAATGTGGGTGTTAATGTGGAGTTGAGGCACGTTGTCTTGTATTGGTTTTGCTCTGTGAAGCACGTTGGGCTGCATTTTGCATGAAAGGTGCTATATAAGTAAACAAGTTGGAGTTGAAGTTGAAGGTAGTGACATACATCCATTAACGTGAGTGATCTTCATTGATTGATTCATGGACATTCAGTCAAGGGTGATGGTTCCCAACCAATTGGGTTTAAAGCATATTAGGATGCATCTTTGGGGGCCAAGGATAGTCAGAAAAAAGTCATAGCAGTCTATCTTGCTGAGATGATCACCTGAGCCACAGACAAACTGAGCCCTCCCTACAGCCACCCAACAGATGGAGCTAAAATAGTTCACCAAAAGGTTGCTTTATTTATTTATTTATTTACTATTTTTAATATGACACAACTCACCCTTCCCTTCCACAACAAAGTTTTGTAAGAAAACAGGAGGGGTCATGAAAATTGGCCTATTGAGCCAACATATGGCTTGTGAAACCGGAGGATGCTTGATGAGTAATTAAGGAGTTTGTCTTGGCAGGCGTTAAAGCTACAATAGGCAGAAATAAGGAAAAAATAAGCCGGATGTTGAAAATACACATCATCCTCTTGAAGCCTCTCCTCTCTTTCCTAAGCATAGATTGTATATAAAGATGGACGACACAATGCCGTTTCATGGCGCTATATAAAAGTAAAGTCACGCTATAATGGGTAGGGCAGCTGCCGTGCTGCTTCTGTGATGATTGGTCATTATAGCTGCAATCACTCATTTAGAGAACAGGAGGTGCTGACAGTTTGATTTCCTCTTGACCTATTGAATTACAATATGCTAAAAGGTTATTATTGAATTTTTTCCCAATGATGCCAAAAAATGCTGCCTACTGAAGCTTTAAAGTACCTATTATGTGGTCTTGTCCTCTTATCTGTTTGTGGTTACAAGGAAAGATTGCAAGGTACCCCCTTCATGCAGAGTGGGATCTCTGCTTTTTGCAGATGAGCACTGGGCCAATTTGCACCTGGGAACTTACACAATGAATACAAGAATGAGGTTATAGATGCAAGTGGCTGAAATGAGTTCCATTTAGAGGGTGGTATGGATCAACCTTACTGAAGCCATAATGACCAACCCCAGAATAGAATTGGTACACCTTTTCACAGAATGAAATGAAGCATGAGGACCCCTCTCTCCTTAGTCCTCCTGCCTGTGACCCTTGATTTCGGTGTGCCATCTTGAAGGATGTCTCAATTCCTAAAAATGTTTTTAAGGATAGAGGAGACTTGCTGAGTAAGGATGTATCCTTTGTTGGAAAGAGGTATATCATACACCTGCGTTATAAACCAAAGCTACAGCTTCAAAATGATGGCTCTGAAGTAAGGATATCCCATTTTGTTAAATGCTTGTTGCTTCCACTCTTCGTGTTGCCTCTTGCAACACCCACTTACATCTCAGGTGGTAGAGGAGAGAAGGTGAAGAAAAGAATCAAAGATGTACAAACTGAGAAATGAGAAGAGAGGGATGTTTTCCCTGCAGCCTCTCACTACAGCTCTCGAGCCACTCCCTCCTGCCTGCAGTTTTCCCTCCAGCAATCACCTGTTTTCCCTCACCTGCTTCTAATCAGTTTCAGTGTAAAAGCCTGTCTTCAACTACTCTCCCCTGTCGGAATATAATGTGTCTTTATGTCAGGTGCTCCAGCGTGATTTATCTGCTTACCTGTCTGTTAGCTGTTACCCCAGCATGTTGCCAGGACTGTCACCTGCCCAGCTGGAGATTCTCTGCTCCATTACTAATCCACCACACGCTTCTGTTCTGGTTGGTTCTGACTGTTTACTTGTCTACCTGTTTTCACCCGTCTCACACTTGATCCCCGTCTGGTTCGTCTTCCCTGCTTTGCTAACCGCCTACCTCCACGCAGCTGGCGAATACTCCAGACTGCTCTTCTCCTCTCATCTCCACTCTCCAGTCAGCTCCTCAGTCTTTCCTCGTTACTTGTCTTCTGATTTTTGCAACTTAGTCCATAAGAAAGCGTTACATAACATGAACATTAATCCTTGCCTCTATGAAGACCTAAAGGAAACTTTTTTCAGTTTTCCAGACTATCCTATTTTTTTACTGATTTGATGATATTCTAAGAATTATTTAATTTATTTAAGAACTTCTCATACAGTTCTTTAAAATGTTTGAATTATCTGGATTGAATAGAGATATGGATATAAATGTTTTGCACTTCATGCAAAGATAATATCTTCTCTAAAGTAAACCTTTCAAGGTTGTCTCTCAATATTTTGCTCTCACAAGAGGCAGGCTTAGTTATATGTTTTTATTTTTTGTTCATTTAGTTAGGTATTTTAATAGTACCGAGTAGCCATGAAAAAGAACATTTTAATTTTTGGGTTTTAAAGAGAAAAGGGAGTGGAGACGTTATGAATAGCCCTAACACACTTTACTGTTACTAAAATATAAAGGTGCAGACCACACACATAGATGAAACTGGTAAACAGCACTGGCCAGAAATATTCAAATGGACTTATACTTTATGCCTCAAGGACTCAATTATGTTTTCAAGGTTGATGAAAAAAGAAAGTTATTTTCCCAAAAGGCAATCCATTATCTTTTATGTGATTGGCTTTTGTGAAGGGAACTCTGCTATCATAACAGACATTATCAGATTTTATCATTCATATTCATATCTCTTCATGTTCTGATTGCAGCTCTGCATACTGCACCCTTAATTACTTAATTTAATTTGCTTCATTTAAACTTATTAATTCAATCACCCATCCCCTTTCAATACTGCATATCCTGTTCAGGGTGCCAGGGGTCTGGAACACATCCCAGCATGCACTGGTAAAATGCAGTTCATTAAATATCTAATTATTCAGTAGTGTGTCTGATGATTCTGAGCATTTCCCCCTGCCCTCTGGCTTGTCGTTCGTAGCAGTGTTTAGTGTTTAATGACTTCATTGGATATGAAATCAACATGCAGCTACATTACACAAGGAGCCATTTTACCAACCCTTTCTTAAATGCAACTAAATTATAACAGCGAATATGTTTTGTTATAAACTTAATGCCACCCACAATGTTTTATTTCAACATGATAATTAAATGTTGTTTTATTAACCTCATTTTGAAGTGGAAAAATATTGATCCTGATTGCACATTTTTTACAATGTATTTCCTGAATTTCAATTCAACAATTTGAGCTGGTTTTGACGATTTTGATATTTTTAAAGGTTTTATGGTTAGATTTACGGAAAGATACAAGGCTTGATTATCACTTGCAAGAGCTTGATTTGATACAGACAGAAGTCTGTAAAGGTGTAATTAAAAAATGTGTCACAATGTATTTATTACACAGCGCTTTTATTGACTAAATCTAAACGCTCACTGGAGTCAGGATGCAAACTCCACTCTCTGGTCCTGGATTTTGTGCATCTGCCATTCACAAAAAAACAGTTACATTTGCAATTTAGTTGCACATGAACATAATGATTTTATTGCAACTCTTGATTGATAAAACCCGGTGATGGTTTTGAGTTTTAAACTGCCATGTTCGGTTAGTTACAGTCGGTATGTTCTTAGTTATGTGTTGCCGCTGTCTATATTGGCTGTGTAGCAAACTGACAGATGCTTACAAAGACAATGCTAATGTACTGAGGCTAAGGAGGCATATGTGCAACAGGTTCACCAGTCATGTTTAGCGTATTATGCTACCATTTCCTTAGCACTATCTACAGCTAAGGCTTGTGGGAATGCCAATACATTTTCAAGATAGAACAAAATACTGGACAAATTTCAACGTGACGGTGATGATACAGTATGTTGCCTTGAAAACATTAATATGCTGACTTTCTAAGAAAACTATAAAATGTATGCGATGTATTTTTCATCTTGATTTTATCTTATAAAACAGGTTTTATTTTCAACCTTATGTTACAATAATTATGGCGTTTTATCTCTTCTATGTTCGTTTCATATCTGTTTCATCTACAGCACTTGGTACATGTCATTTCTTTTACGTAAAGCACTTTGAGCTTAATTTCTTGTATGAAAGGTGCTATACAAATGAAGTTACTTACTGACTTATTACTGATATCATTATAATCCATACGCCAGAAGGTTACATATCATGATAAAAATCTCTCTTGATTGTCTGATTTCAGGTAAGCAGTGGGTCACGCCATTAGAATTCACCCACTGGAAATATACGGCGCGTACCACATTTCATGGCAATCCATTCTGTAGTATTTATCAAAAATGATAAAATACTGGTTAATACAGGAGGAAAAATCAGGAAAACACCAAAGTCTGGTGTTTTCCTGCTCTGGTGACCATGAATATCTGTATGAAATTACAGGCCGTTCTTCTATAGTTGCCCACATATATTGGTCTGGACCAAAGTGGTGTATTAAATAACAACTGGGGGAATATTGTATTGTGTTGTAAGCTCTAATAAAGGTTCTGTCTAATGGGAGAGAGCAACAACATAAAAATACACCCGTAGACCTCATACAGGGTTGTACTCCGGCCTCAGCGGGGGTATGCGCTGCAGGTCAGCATGCTGATTGGCAGGTTGATTATTTTGGGACCGGAGCAAAACATGCCTGCTAGCTGACATTGTGGAGCCTAGGTGGGTGAGCTTTAACCGCTGGCTGGAGAAGCAGAGGTCCTCGGTTCCCTCTCGCTGTACCAGCTGCTGCACCTGTCAGGTTAATTGGCTCAGGACAGGTTAAAGCTCATCCACTGACAAACATGGGTTTAGTCTGTGTATGCAGTGGCCAGACATGATTCAACATTCATAAAGCACTTTATTTATCATAATAATAACAATAAGAAAGCAGTTGAACAGTAGCCGCCGCCTGCTGTGTCTTTGAGAACAGAGGCATTGGGAACAGTGAGAGAGAGCTGCTGTTTATTTCAGTAATAAGTGGTACAGATTACTTTTATTTTCTGTTTTAAAAAGGAGAGAAAGAAAATCAAGTCTTTTAAATAAATGTTTTACCTGCTGTTTCTGACCAGGAAAAAAATGGATTCAGTGGGGATTTTGAAATGAAAATCAAATGAAAACCATTGTGCATCCTTTCATGTGTTCAATGAAAAGACAGTAAATACGTGTAAACTTCATCTCCCTGGTCCCACATGCTTTGAATTACAGGCCATTGTAGAGGCTCTATTTAACATCTTAACATCTGTCAAAACCCTGCAGTTTGTCTATTCATTCCTTTAATTTCTGTTTCTGGAAACAAAACAAAAAAATCGCCTGACACAGTTCAAAATTCAAGTGTCAAAATAATTTATTGTCAATGTGCATGCACAACAAAACTGCAATGGAAAAAGTACAAATCCACTGCTACTGCACACACCGCCATGTTACTGCTCAGTCATCATTTACAAAGCTCTTGATTTAACTTTTACTTATCATTAGTATGAATGACGCATGAATCATACATCAATAATGTCCTTATGTTATGCATGACCTAGGATGAACTAGCAGGAAAAATAGCAATAGCAAAAAAAACAAACAAACCACAAATCATGTTTTCAGGGGAGCTCATGTATTATGAATTGGAGCCAAGCTCCCCTGTAGTTCACACCCTGTGTGTGGTCATCCAGACTGATGAGATCTTGCCATGGCTCTCCAGATCTGTGAATACATATATGGGAGTGTATGTTTACAAGGGGACCATTCAAGAATTTTGGAAATACTTTATTGCTTTTTTAGATTCTATGTTAAGATTAGTTTAGCATCAACACTGGAAACAAGAAGAAAAAGTTAGTATGGCTTTGTCTTAAGTTAAGCTGAGCAATGAAGTGTCTGAGATAACGCTTCATTGCTCAGAAAGAAGCATTATCTCAGAAAATTTCAAATAGTATTTCAAATAGGTTCAACCGTGCCTGTTAGAAGACTGCTGTATATCCAAAGATTAGGAAAGACAAGTAGCCCAGACTTTCATGGTGTGCACTCTCTGTGTCTCCTGAGGACTTTTACATCCTCTGTACTGTCCTCTGCCTGTCTGTCATAAATGCCCTTCAGATGCAGAACAGCCTTCACCATACCCTTGTTTAGATCCCTGGAAAATGGTTTAAGAGACATGATGCAATTCATGGAGGACTGAATGTGAAATAGGATAATAATAACCTTCTCTGGGCATATGAAGCCCCTCAAAGACCCCTCAAAGACAGACCTCCAACTGTTTGCTAGGCAGGAGATGCTGCATGCTTTGTGGGTTAAAGGTACAGTTGTAGTATGATACATATACCTTGGCTAAATGTATTCAAACTCAGTTATTCACAATTCTGAATACATATTTACTTAGCCTACTTAACTACTCCGGTTGATTTTCAGGAAATTAGTATGGAGATTTTTTTATTTTATCATGTATTCAGATGGTCAAAAGTTTACAGATGCCGAGTTCACTGCATCTTTAAACAGCCTGGAAGCTTCCAGAAATTGCTGTCATGGCTCTAGAAACTCCAGATTGCATATTTGTCATTATTGGCAGTCAGTTTCGAGGTGTACCTGTGGCTGTATTTTAGGGCCTCCCTCCAGACCCAGTGTACTTTTGATTGGCATGATGGGAAATTGTGAAGAAAAAAGAATTTCTGAAAAAAGAAAGTCTGGTTTCTCCTTGGAAATTTCCAAATGTTTGAGGGTGCCATGTTCCTCTGTCAAAACAGCCTATATTCAGTTTAGTCTCTAGTCTATCTGCCATCGACCAAGGTGGTGTATAGTCTAATGGCAGTGGGGATGAAGGATAACGTTCAGTCTTGCAGCACAGTGATGCTTCTTCTGTTGGTGGTTAGAATCTGGTGAAGAGGATGATCTGAATTGTCCTCCACCTTATTCAGTGTGTACCTCTCCACCACAGTCCCCATGAGTCCAGCCTTAGTTTAGCTCATACCTGAGGGAGTTATTTTTTTCCGTGAAGGTCCTAGAGACACCGAACCAAGCTGTACCCCCCCATTTGTGGCCACTGGCTTTCCATCGGTACCAAACCCGTGTCTCTACGACAATCAGAAGTGCACGAACCTGACATGGGCTCTATGACAATGGGAAAAAGCCATAGTGTGGGTTTGGCTCATACCTGGGACAGCTACTTTTTCCGTGAAGGTCGTAGAGACACCGCACCAAGCTCTACCCCCCCATTTATGGCGACTGGCTTTCCAACGGTACCAAACCCGTGTCTCTACGACAATCAGAAGTTCCCGAACCCGACCTAAGCTTTATTATAATGGGAAAAAGCCATAGTTTGGGTTTGGGTCATACCTGGGAGAGCTATTTTTTCCGTGAAGGTCGTAGAGACACCGAACCAAGCTCTACCCCCCCATTTGTGGCGACTGGCTTTCCAACGGTACCAACCCCGTGTCTCTACAACAGTCAGAAGGTCCCGAACCCGACCTGAGCTCTATTATAATGGGGAAAAAGCCATCGCTTGGGGTTAACTCATACCTGAGAGAGGTAGTTTTTCCGTGAAGGTCGTAGAGACACCGAACCAAGCTCTACCCCCCCATTTGTGGCCACTGGCTTTCCAACGGTAC
>JAPQRN010000010.1:5154823-5172972 GCA_037367275.1 Coranthus polyacanthus
TTCTGTGAAGGTCGTAGAGACACCGAACCAAGCTCTACCCCCCCATTTGTGGCCACTGGCTTTCCAACGGTACCAACTCCGTGTCTCTACGACAACTAGAAGTGTCTGAACGCGACTTGGCTATGGATTAGGTGGAGGTTTACGATAGAGCTATGAGTAGGGTTAGGGTTAGCCCCATCTCTAGTCGTAGAGACTTGGAAACAGGCTCTACCCTCTCATTTTCAGGGATGGGCTTTGCAATTCTGCCACCGTCCTTTCTCTACAATAAGCAGAAATACCTGAACTGGCAAAAATATGTTTTTGAAATCCATACTCGGGCGAATAACTTTTTCCATGAAGGTTGTAGAGACACCGAACCAAGCTCTACCCCCATTTATGGCCACTGGCTTTCCAACGGTACCAACTCCGTGTCTCTACGGCAATCATAAGTTCCCGAACCCGACCTAAGCTTTATTACAATGGGAAAAAGCCATAGTTTGGGTTTGGCTCATTCCTGGGACAGCTACTATTTTCGTGAAGGTCATAGAGACACCGAAACAAGCTCAACCCCCCCATTGGTGGCCACTGGCTTTCCAACGGTACCAACCCCGTGTCTCTACGACAATGAGAAGTGCCCGAACCCAACATGGGCTCTCTGACAATGGGAAAAAGCCATAGTGTAGGTTTGGCTCATACCTGGGAGAGCTATTTTTTTGTGAAGGTTGTAGAGATACCAAACTAAGCTCTCATTTGTGGCCACAGGCTTTCCAATGGTACAAACCCCGTGTCTCTACGACAATTAGAAGTTCCCGAACCCGACGTGGGGCTCTATTATAATGGGAAAAAGCTAGTGTGGCTTTAAGCTCCACATCCGAGGTGGGTATTTTTTCCCGTGAAGCTCGTAGAACCGAACCAAGCTCTACACCCCATTTGTGGCCACTGTCTTTTTAGCCACAGTTTGTGTTTGGCTAATACCTGGGAGCGCTTTCCAGCTGTCGTAGCTCCACGTTAGCACAAATATCTAACAGGCTAATCACATTGTGGCAACTTAATATATGTAGGCATTTAGACATGGTCAAGATGATCTAGTGAAGTTCAATCCAAGCATCAGAACAGGAAAGAAAGGTTATTTAAGTGACTTTTAACTTGGTATTGTTGTTGGTGCCAGACGGGCTGGTCTGAATATTTCAGAAACTGCTGATCTACTGGGATTTTCATTTACAAACATCTCTAGGGTTTACAGAGAACGGTCCAAAAAAGAGAAAATATCCAGTGAGCAGCAGTTCTCTGGGCGGAAATGCTTTGTTGATGCCATAAGTCAGAGGAGAATGGCCGGACTGGTTTGAGCGATACAAAAGCAACAGTAACTCAAATAACTCTCTTTACAACCGAGGTATGCAGAAGAGTATCTCTGAACTCACAACACATCGAACCTTGAAGCAGATGGGCCACAGCAGCAGCATATACACTCACCTCTCTCTTTATTAGGTACACCTGCTGGTACCAGGTGTACCTAATAAAGTGAGAGGTGAGTGTATGTTGAAATTAAATGTTATGAGTTTGAATGCATTCACCCAACGTGCATGTTAACTTCCTATCTCAACTGTAAATTTCTTTTAATCCTTTCATTAATTTATATGTTTTACATGCATGACTGATTACAATTCTGCCCTAAAATTACAATGCAATGACAACTTTAATTAGTTTTGCCTGTTATTACGTTCTATAAAAGTGGGACTGTTACAGACATGTTACATTATAATACAGAATGTTTTTTATATTAAATTGATGCTTTTTCCTCGAGATTTTTTGCAACCAAATTGAATAAATATGTGTATATAATTGGGACTCATAACATTACCTGTAAGTTTTGTATTTTGTTTGTACTGAGTAATCTGCAGTGGAGTGAATTGTTAACCTTGACTTGCCACCCACATTCAGCCTGAACCTCGTGTACCTCCAGCTCCTGCTGACAATCATGCGCTCCGAACAAATATTACATTTTGCTTAAAAGCAACCGAACTAATGCTTCATTATGAATATCCTTGACGATAAATGCAATCTGTAAAATCTGGGGATTGCATAATGTGTTCCTCAGCAAAATCTGCAGAATAAATTCACAAAAAAAGAAAAAAAAAAGAAATTGGGGAAGTTTTTTTCGGTTCCCAGAAAAGTTTATCCACCAAGAGCTAACTTTGTAACAAATGATGGAATCAGCAACACACACACACACACACACACACACAGTATTAATACATTTAATACTACTATACCAATTGTTACAAGTCACTGGGAGGCAACAATAGAGCATGATTATGGTTTTAATAAGTAGCCTTCACTGAGGGCTGCAATTAACAATCTCAGGCAAACACATACACAGAGTGCGCGTAAATAAAGCTAGTTTCCAGCAGTAGTTATAACCCCCCCAGGCTAGCACCACCTACAGAGCTATAGATGGTAACACAATATTTAACACCACAGCTGCCTCTGGAACTCTTCTATATTCTTTTTTTTTATCCATCTTTGTTTTCACTGCATTACATTTCTCTTATTTAAAAAAAAAACAAAAAAAGGGTGTTTCATCCCAGCTACATTTTTACTGGGAACTACCTGGTCCAATCTGCCTTGATGAACGTTGCTTTGACAGTACTGGGTGAGGGAAGAGCCATTTTTTTTCTCTGCTCCTCAGAATTACTGCGACAGATGCTGACTTAAGAATGGAACCTTCACTCAGGTGTAGTAGTAAAGGAGAATAAAATTCAAACACTTCTTGCCCTTGAAAATGATTAGATGCTGTGTGGAAGAAGTCCTGTTACGAATGGAGAGCAGGCACTAAAAGGCAAACAAAAAGAGAATCTCTCATTCATTATGCATCAAAACAGGTGGATTGATTACTGTGAGGTAGAGACATATCTCAGATTCGGGGTGGGTGATCCAACCAAAAGTTCATGTTATGATCTTCGGGGTAGAATCATGATCCATGATCTGAATCACAAGCTGACCCCTTTAAAATGTACTGTAGGGTAGTGACAACCAAAATATAACTGGGTTTTCCCTGGGTTTCAGGAGGGCTTAGGTAATGTGATAGATTTTTTTTGGTGTTATTGACTGAAAACTCTTGGAATGAATATTTTGACAAGAGCAAGAAGAAACATGAAACAAATCTGTGCATGGTCTGATGTCTGCGTCCACCAGCAGCTCACTGAGTTACTGCAGCGAGTTGATTCCTCTCAGAATCATTTTCACTGATCATTTGAAGTTTCCACACTTTATTTCTGAGCTGACAGTTGTAATTTTTTTGGGCTATTTGGCAGATATTCTCTTGATAAGATGATATGAACTTGTTTTCGTCGTTTTCATGGAAGCAAAAACACATCTCAAACTCACAATAAATTCACAAAAAAAACACAAGCAACGTTAATGATACTAATGACCCATGATACAACGCTGATGTAAAATACCATATTTACGTTGTCACTCGTCCCATTTAAATGCACAGTGTGTAATTTCTGCTGCTAAGCCCCTCTCAGTCAAAACAATAGCAGATGACGCCAGCCAATAAACACTCGGACCATTTCACCAAGAGGCAACTCAATAAAACATCTTACAGCTTTATTCAGATAGTGTCTAGTGATGTATATTCACATTGTCATTTCATTCTAGTGAAATAGCTGCATGCAACATTAAATGTTAATGTTAGCTTAACAACAGGGATTTATGTTAGCATAAGCATAATGCTATGCTACGTGGGTTTAAAATTAATTCTAGTGAATTAGGATGTTATCTGTTATTTATTTATTTATGTAATGACACGATCTGTACGGTTTCTCTGACCCACCTCTAGTTCAGATACTGCAGCCTTTTCAACTTTGAACAACTGTCTAGAGTTTTGATGACGAGCTGTTGTCTGTAATGTAACGTATGTAGCCTATGTTGAGTCTGTGAGGTTGCTGTTTTAAAGAATTTATTACTGTAGTGTAGCAGCTTGAAATTGGTCAGTCTTTATTGGCTGTGTTTGATTCACATTTGCACGCTAGTTCTGTTCTCTGATAACAGAAACAGAAAAATAAGTCAGTGAAAACAGCTTTACAGAGAAATGGCCTGTATTAAAGCACAGAGAGCACAGGGAGCGGGAGTGGACTGAACTGAGGTGTAACAGGCTGATACTGGGTGGAAATGGGCTGTCTACAGCCTGTGTGGTAGTGAAGTAAACAAGCCAAAACTTTGTTAACCCGTGACATTTGCAGCAGGTTCATCGTCTGCTTTACTTGGCAGTCCTTTCCCAAATGTGTCCGAGTATTAAGTGGTACTGTTTATTAATATGTGTGTCTCTTTCATTTTTTGGCTTGAGATTCACTGGCAGAGTGAGATCTTGAGACAGGCCACGTACTAGACAAATTGGAAGCCAAGCCTATATTTTTAAAGTGGTTAAAATTGATAAGACAGTAATTAGCGGTTCGGCCCTGTGCTCGGTCTGACAGACACAGAGACTGAGAGCATGCAGGACATAGAGAGAAGACAGCCATGTAACAGTCACTATGTTTTTAGAGTCCCACCTGAAACACCCTGTGCAATCCTGTTACTGAGGCTACACACACTGCATATATGTTGATGCCCGGAAACATCCTGAACACAGCAAAAGACGAGGGAAATAAGAAAATGCAAGCAGAGGGCAGTGTCTCTGTAAGTACACCATCAGACACTTCTAGTGGGTCATGAATGATGACTGAGAGGGATTATGATTCTATGAGTTTATGCATAATTTTAAAACTTTAAGTTAAGACAGATTCATTGGACCGTTGCAAAAAAAAAAAAAGAAAGTGAGACATGAATGCTATGAGTAAAAATCCCATAATTACGATTACATGGACATGGTGGTAGAGAGATATAGCTGTGTTGTGTAATGTATAAATCAATTGCCAGAACAACACCCTAGTTGTAATAAACTAATATCTGTGAATGTCTGACTCGCTCTAACAATACCCAACAAACTGCGGAAAATGGATGACTTCCAGAGATATTTTCCTTCTATACTGACACCAGTTTCTGTCCACATTTGATTGGTTGGCAAGTAACCTACAGCAGGATGTCAGTTCTTGACATATTGGCATGAAGACATTTAAAAATCCAACATTTCTGAGAAAATCATTGCAGTCTTCAATTGATCAGAATCCAGGAAATGAAACTTCAGTTATCTGACTCATCACAAGACCATCTGGATGACTGACACACTCCAATCTAAATAATGCATCATGATGCCAAATTGTGTTGCTAATGAGGCCCAGCCTCTTGTATGGAGAAGAGGATAGAAAATACAGAAAGAGTTGCACACAAAATGAATTGAAAAAATGTCCTCAGTTTACATCACAAAATGAGCCATAATGTTCTCACAGTTTTCTGATCAAAATGGATAATCAAATTTGGATGCTTCAGTGCTGCCCAGATGACTGTTAGTCATCATAGTCTAGACAGAGAATGAAAAGCTGTTCAGTTTGTGTTTCACTTTCTTTTGCAGCCTCAGAGTAAACAAATGAAATGTCTAAAGTGTCTCGAGCAGCCCTGTGGAGATGTAACTGGAAAACTAACTTGTTAAACTGATGACAAAGACATCCCGCTTACATTCGAACCACAAGAGAGCTATTAAATGTAAGATTTGATGGTATTGTATTTTATATAAATTACCTTGCTGTGTTAATGGACATCATCCTCTGCTGTGGTCAGAGCAGGATTTTTACAGTGTAATGGATGTAGTAGCATGTGCACTCAAACAATCTTGACACATGAACAACAAAGACTCAGTATTCTTTCCATGTAAACAATCTGTAATATTACAGTAACATTTGCTAATATGAGTGCTTCCAGTGTAAAAAGAAATGAAGTCCTTAATTGTCCCTTACTGCTTCTTGATCTGTAAAGGCAGATAAGTTATTGCTTAAACTCATGAGTACGCCACACTGTTTACACCCCCAAGAGTTCACAAATGCTTGGAAGCTGTTAGTCCTGAAAATGTTTTTATCATTGAGTGAAATAAAACTTTACTTTTGCTTTTTGGTTTGTGATAGCGTCTTCAACGCCTATTGGCTGGCGATACAGTAAAGCTACAGCCAGAGAACCAGACACATCTGCCTGAGGGCAAATGTTCATTTCTTCTGGCAGATCCGTCTGGCACTGCTCCCATTCAAACTGATTTCCACTGAGCCTCTATCGGGCTGACCCAATCACAACCATTCATCTGATTTGGGGCGGGTCAGACGTGGTTTGATACAATGACGGGCTGCCACCTGTGATTGCTGCCTGTCCGACGTTGGCTTTTGTCCATGACCGTTTCCCTGATTGGCTGTTGATCTATCCAATTGCATCCAGATACATTTTGGTCTGTGCCTGTTGATAACACCCCTTGGAAATCAAAAATGAACTGAGAGGGCCCAGACTAAATCTCATTTAAGAATTAGTCTGGTAATGACAGGCTAGTACAGCTATGGAAGTCTTCCAAGAGCAGCATCAGATATACAGCTCCAAAATGTAATGTGTTCCTTCTTGGCCCATGCCGACCCTTCCACCAAGTGTCATAAAAGTCAGTTTTGAATAATCCCGAAAAGAGACATCACAAATGTGAGTGATCGCATTACTCTGCACTCCTTGGCAGAGGAGACTAGAATTCATTTTCAGCTCGATTTTATTTGAACAAAAAAGCTGGAGCATTTTATTTTGAGATTTGTTTGAATGAGAGTGAGAGAGGGTCCTGTAAACTGGTGCATACAGAGATGCAAAAATTACTTACTAGACAAGGTTATGCGATGAACATAGAATTGACTTTTCCATTAAAGAAAAGTTAGAAAAATGTTTGTGCTTGCTGTCAATTGTATTTTTTAGAAAGAAAGAAAATTGGAACCGGATTTGGAAATTGCTGGTCAGAGTTTTAAATGCCAGTGTACCCAAACACACAGCTCATCATTAGTAATGTTTGTATGTTCATTTTAGAGGGTGTCACAATTGTAAAATAAGGAGTTTATTTAATTATCGCAGTGACTACTTGGTAACTGTAGCAACTGAATTACTATTTCAAATGAGTTCTAAATTTCCGTGTTTAACGTGTATAAGGTGATTTTTGTGATTATATTAAAAAAAGACTATGTTCACTGCACATTAGCGGGTACCAAGCAAGACGCTTTCTAGAAAGTTAAAGTCCAAATCTGAAATCATTTGAAGTCCTATCATAGCAGTTTTTTTTTACATCCTGATGAGACAAGCCAGGTGTGTCATCAGTAAGCGTGTTCCCAGGTAAAACATCTGCTAGAACAGATGGTAGTCACGGTAGATGATGTGAAGAGAGGAGGTGTATCTCCAATCACACACACAGACACACATATAAATTCAGAATCTCTGTACCCACACTGCTTACAACTGCTGGAGCCATGCAAAGATCATTGCAACTCTGCAGACAGAATACCGGTTTGAAGGAACACACTCACACACACACAGGCCTCCTGATGAATGCTGCTGCCTCGACATTAATTCTTATTCTGAACTCACGTCTTTTCAGGTTTCATGCTCTGTCAAGCCAAGTGAAAAGCAGAGACAGAAGCATAAGGCTCTACTGTACAAAACGACAGAGAACATCATCACCCACCTCCCTCTACGTCTCTCCCATCTCTTCCATTTACCCCTCTTGGCTTCTGTAGTTTTCTGGAGTCTGCCTGTTCAAGTCACTTTCTCTAACCTTCATCTGTCTAATTGTATTTTGCGCTGGCTGCTCAGTTAGTGCCACCCATTAGTGGCAACAACAAACATAATACTAGGAATCACTCTATGCAATTAAACACAAGGTTTTCAGATTACTCTGACTCTTAGGGCCAGATTTACTAGAGCTTTACACCGGTAGAAATCCTCTTTTGGTGTTATAAACTACCGTCGAGATTTACAGAAGAGGAGTAGTGCAGAAGTTAGTGCTGGAAAGATGTGGACATGTGTGCGCCTGGCCTAATTGCATTTTTATTATAAATGATTTGCAGAATGGGATTTACTAAAGGTTTGTGGTGGTCAATTTACTGCCAAATGTGCCATTGTTTAATGCAGAAAAAAATGCATGGCTTAACCCATTTGGGCCTGGCTGTGATAGTTGCACATGCAGGAAGCACTGCCAACAACAGGGAGAAGGTGGTAGGAGAGAGACATTTTCCTTCACTTGTTTTAATTTCTTTGTAATGTCAGACACTCCACATTTCCTCCTGCGTTGTTCCTGGTTCTGAGGTCACTAATGGAAAGAGTGCATAGACATACAGTATAACCAAATGGCCAGGAAGCTCAACAAGATGTCAAGTAGGGGTTTAATAAAGTCTTTCACATAAATGTTGTAAGGCACTTATATGAAGTACACGAAATCTGCAGCTCAATCACACACAAATTTCCAAGCGTTTTTTTGTGGTTTTTCTTTCTATGTTACAATGTTTCCTCAGTATTTCAGATTTTTTTTAAAAATAGCTACCACAAAGACTAAATATAGGCTACCAGTCAAGTGGATTGTGAAATCCAGAGCCTACAAATGTGATTTCTGTTTGCCTGCTTTGCACCATGTCATCTTCTTTAATTTCCTCTGTGGAACTTGCATTAACCTCTCCTGCATTTACTTCAATGCCCACAGTGTTGATCCAGATGTCCCTTTGTGAACAGGTTGGGATTGCGATTTTAAAGCCTTTGAACGTACTACTGACTTGTTATATTCTTCTTAACACCTCCAATCCTACCACAATAAGCTCCTTTTTCCGCTGCCTGTCTTTGGTCTGTGTTGCTGTTTTCTGAAATAAATAAATGCTTAAATCCTAGGTTGTGTTCAATAGTCCTTTTTGATTAGGAAGGGTCCTAAGAGTGTCAGCCATGATAAGAGCTGTTCTCTAAATGCAAAGGAAAGGATTTCCAATGCTTCCTTTAGGATACACTGGACCATCGTTTATGAAAGGAGAGGAGAGGATGCCATCCCATAATTCACTGCGCTGGCAACCTTGGCCCGACTGTTCACGAAAACAAACGATCAGCATACAGCCTTTAGGAATCACTTGAATTTCAGTGTAGGCAGTATGAACGCAACAAAATTCCATGCTTTGTCTCGTCATTCTGATTTAATTTCTAAATTTACATCCCTTCCCCACATTCAGATCTGCAATAAATTCAAGAAAAAGTTGGGACAGGGGCAATTTAGGGTTACTAATAAGTTAAAACAATGATCTCTATCTATACATACATATACCGTCTATATGGTGCTTATGTATATATATAATTTCTAAACTAACAGCAGGTGTTCATTACAGGTATTTAGTATGACTGTACAAACATACGGAGCTCCTCCGTGTTTCACACTGCCTCCTGTTTGGTCTGTTGAATGTTCTGCCCAGACTCACTAAACACAGCTGTCAACCCAGCAGCCTGCAGCCACCAAAAGGAGGGAGCAGTGTAGATCTAGTGAGAGGCTTATTTGTTTTTTTTTTAAATACAGCCTCTGTAGGGAATATGTAGTGAAAAAGACCAAAACTCAATTTAGAGAACGTTGGCAATGGAGAGCTCACTCGTGTCATCATGATTGTTTATTCTGAATCCTGAAGGTGTGATGACTAATTGACAGTTAGATGCACTTAGATGCAAATTTGCCCAAGGTTTTTACAATATTTCTACCATGTGTTTGCACCATTTCAACTTGAGCAAAAAAAATGGCTAGAGTGTTGGAATCAAATGATTCTTTTAAAAGAAACTTCACAGGCATGAGGTGATAATATGAAAGAGACTGCAGTAAAGTCACAGAAAGAACACCAGGGGCTCTACTGCCATAGAAACACACACTCCACACACACAGTTGGTGGGCATTGCTAGCGACCTGTCTGTGCAATTGATACATTGGCGATTTGTGCAAATAAACACAGACAAATAAACACAAATGTAATAACTCAAAATTAAAAATGGCTTTGCTCTGCTTTCTGTCTCAACCCACTGTGTCAAAAGCAGAAAATCATATCATATCTGACTGATATAAATGTACTGTACTCTGTACTAGGTGTGTCCACCCCCCTCCACCATGTTTTCTTTACATATCATCAGTGTTACTGGTGTTAATGTTAAAGTTCGTATGTCCGTTGGCTTGTACATGTCTTTTGTTTTGGTTCAGAATGGTTGTGAGTAATGACAGTTTCATGGTGATCCAAAGCGTGCTTACTGCTATAGCTCTACCCACTGTGCAACACTATTTCACCAGGTAAAATGCTTGCTTATACATTATGCACTGACGGTCATTTGCACTTATTGAGTAAAACTTAAACGCGATAAAGATAATGACATTATATAGGTTCATGACATGTACTGTAAACTATCTTGTTTTCACTGTTCTGCATAGATATGATTTGCATGATATTAATATTCATATTTTATTTATATTTAAGCACAAATATAAAGTAAACAGATATTTGAATGTGTGATACCTCTAACCGAGATGAAAAAAGAAAAGAAAAAAACCAAGGATATATTATGGTGCCACTAATGCATCTCACACTTAGCAAACAGATTAAGTCTATCTTTTGGACCTCTCTGCACTGCTGCCGCTTGAATGTGAGGAGAAATGACGTCTTTGTTGTGTAAACCCACCAGATTTCAGCAGTCACTTATGCTCTCCCGTAACATTTTCAGCACCGCAAACTTACCAAGCAAGAGCTGAGGCTCTGTGCTTCCATGGAGACGTCAAGAGGAACAAGTGGACGACTGAAACATGGAACAGTTTGCCTGATAGCGCTGAATGCATGAAAACAGTTTGTGCATGTGGATTATACACCTACAGCAAAAGCAGATAATTCAAAATATTTGATACTCTTCCACTGATATATTGATATTTCATGCTGATAGGTACTTCACAGTGTTTCGGTGACAAAGACAAAGATTGAATTGTAATTATCACAACGTTGAGAAAATAGCTCTAAAAGATGTAGACGTAGCCAATGGAAATAGTTTCAGACTGTATGAAAAAAGTGACACTTTAAGTGTTAGGTTTAATAATAATTATTAAATTTTTTAAAAAATATTTTTTCTACTTTTTATATAGTTTTCTACTAATTATAGAGGAAGTAGAAGAAGCTTTGTGGCAGCTGTTAATATGAATTGTGAATATGCTTGAAAGGAAAAGCTCCATTCAACACGGAGTAAGAAATATTCAATTATTATACCGTATGTACTCTTTATTTCCAGGATACTGACAGTTTAATGTGTTTGCACGCAGCTGAACTGCTACGCACTGACTACTCACCCTTGGACACAAGAACCAAATTATATACTGCAGATGTTGAACACAAAGATAAGTGTAAAGTGTTTTTTAAATCAAACGTTTGATTTTTCAATTTCTTGTCAATATTAAGTTTGCATAAAAAGGAAACAACATATGTGCCTGAATTTATAAGTGTGTGGAAACCATGTTTGTGGAGAAGGGAAAAACATGCAACGACACATGAAAGTGGCACAAAAACAAGATTTGTAATTGTATAGAATATTGTGTAAGTAAGAAGTTCAGTTTTTCTTTTGAAAGAACCGAGTAAAAAGTTGGGTTTTTTTTTTGATGGAAGCTTTAATGTGAAGCTTGAAGTGAAGTTCACAAACATTAATAAATCGTCAAAGGCATATTGGATCTCAACTTTTGTTTGGATCCAAGGTTTGGTGTTCATGTTGGAATTTTTCACCTTTGCACTGCTTGAAATATACTGGAAGTGCATTCTTTTAATGCTGTGCACGGTTATTTAGTTACATTTAAAACTTATTTACAGTTTAAAGGCCTCTAAAATAACTCACCACTTTCATTTCTCCGTTTATTGCGGAGTAAAAGTGCCACAGTGCAGCCCCTGTGTTTTATGTTCACTTGTTCATTCAGGTTGTGATCCTGGTGAAGGGAAGGTCCACTCTGTCCGTTCGATGCTTGTTGCTGAATAGAAGACAACAGTAATGTCTTCTTTTTTCAATCACGAGCTCAATCGAGTGTCAACAACTTGAGGAAGAAAAATCACACTTTCCGTATTCATTCATCCTTTACTTAATCTCAGAATGTACTGAGGTAGAGGCTTCATTTACAACATAACTGAGAAACAAAAAGAACCAATGGTGTTTGTTTTTTTTCTCAATGGTTTTAAGCGTTTTAGTCAATTGCCTACTACTGTTTTTATCACCAAGTTCTTGCTGTAATCCATGCATTCAGCCTTTAGGTTTCCTTGTTTACTGAAACAAAAACCACCATTCTTTCTCTGCAAACAAGGCCCCTAACATATTTCAAGATTAAATAAAGGTGGACTGACTGACTGAATGAATGAATGAATCAACATTCTCCTTATGGTGTCTCTATCATCGCTGCAGCCCAGATGTAGTTACATGTAAGACCAGGCGCCTGTCCGTTATGTCATTGTAACCTCTTATGCCGCTGCATGTAACCACCTGAGGCTACGTAGCTGTAGGCAGGATTTACAGTGAACAAAGCGGGTTAACGAGAGTCCTGTCACACATGCATAGGCTCTGATTTATAGCTACAGATTTCACAACCGCAGTGCCTATATGATTCATTACGAGGGTGACTGTGAAGCAGGCCTTTGTGACAGAGGACTCCTGTGGATGGCCTACAGTGAGGACAGAAATATCCTGAGTTTCGCCAAAGTCAATCAGTTTTAGCCTGAGGGACGTTTTGTAAACATGACACCTAATATGAGAACAAAAGAACTCCTTCTGATGGCAGATGGTGACTATTTGCCAAATCAATGCAGTTTGATTACATTTCTTAAGCAGATTTGAGGACAAAGTGAGAGGAAGATGAATGTTTATTTAGTCCACTGTCTTCTATCTTTGTCATGTTGTCCCACACTAATTCCCGTGTCTCTGAAACACTTGATTCTGGCTTTTTTTTTTCTTTTTTTTTTTACCTCTATTGGATTATGCTGATCTTTTTATGAATAATACCTTTAGTAATACCGTTATTTATCTAACGCTTTTCAAGACAATTTACAAAGCACTTTATATTAAGAAAAAAACAATAAAAAACAATCATCGGCATCCAATCATTATAAAATAAGCATCGTCGCTTGAAACCAGCGCTATAAACCGGTAGTTGGATGCTGTACTCCACTGTGTTTTATAACTGGATGTTACTCTGTATGCTGCTGCTTAATGGCCTCCTCTGTATGTTCTCTGACTTTCACATTGTTTGCCTTCATATAAAAAACTGTCCTTGGGCGGGGTCCTTCTTATCTGCGGACATACATGTCCACAACTAAAAATTCATCAAAATGTCGGTCAATTTTAAACAATAAAGAAAATCAAACTCTTTGTCATTGTGATTGCCCCTAAATCTGAACACCAAATTATTTGAGAAATTGTACCTGTTATCGCATACTGGGTATTGTGTTCACTTGTTTGTACTGTGCGACAGCTGTGTTTGTCATTTTGTATTGTTTGCCGAAGCAATGTTTTTACTCTCTTGGTCGGGTCACTCTGCAAAGAGAGATTTGAATCTCAGTGAGACTTTCACCTACTTAAATAAACACACAGAATGGTATCTCTGCTGCTAGGGGGTCACTCAATCAAAACAATAATAAATAAAATGTAGTGGCCGAGGACGTGGTGAAGTAGTGTGGGATCAAAACCATCGCCAATGAAAATGCATCTGACGCGACTCGTGTCTACAAACGAGATCATGCATTAACGTTTGTGTCACATTATGTATGTTCATGTTATGTTATTTCACTCTGATGAAATATCCACAAGTAGTGAAGGGGATGTGATGCCACTGACAGTAATGAGATGGAATAAAGTCACAGATTTCTCTGAATTTGGTCGTCATTGGAAACATTTGATATAATGTAAGTACATATATAACATAGGTCTACTCGTTTAGATATTTTAATGCCGAAATGTTAGAAATTCTATATGTAAATAAAGAATATATGCATATATGGGTGTCGTGCAGCTGAAAGATGTTGAAACACTGATATTTAAACCTTTGTATGTGTCTGAACAATCTTAAATGGCTCATTTTTCTCTTCTGTAAACTGTGCCTCTGGTTTCAAAGCATCTGCTTAACCTGCAGACAATCAGTCCCTGAACTGTCCATCTGCCTCACCTTCTCTGATTACAGGGTGCTATTGAACAGAGAATCATCTCTCACCACAGCCATATGTCTTCTATTGATTCCTTTAGTCAGTTTTTAGTTATTTGGGCAGAAGGAGCTTTCGGTGTCAGCTGCTAATCATTGCAAAACTATCCTGATCTGACCTTAAGTGGCACCAATTACTCCTTAGAGTATGCAGCTTGTTTTAGCTGCCATCAGCAAACTGGATTGTTTGTGCAGAGGGTATTGAATGCACAGACATGCGGCAGCAAGGTACTTGACAAAAACATGGCGACAAAATCAATGGCTGGAAGAATACTGTCTCATATTTTAAGCTTAAGTGCACTAAAACCCTGAAGGCGAAAAGCCTTCATATTGTACAGCTCAAGTTTTCAGTCGGACATGATGTATTGCGTGCCATGTTTCTCAGTCTCGCATGGACTCGGCTCTTCTGTTGTTTTCTCTCCTGTATCTTCCATTAGCATTTTGATGGTTTGGCATCATGGTTTTCAGTCTTCAGTTTAGTTTCCCATGTTGTTTATAAATGAATTTAAAGGTGAACTACAATTATAAGGTTAAAGAGGCTACTCTGTACTGAAAAAATGGTTCAATATGTAAGATTTTTGAGTGCACGTGTGCTTGAGTTACGTTTGTGTTGGAGACGGTTTTGGGAATGATTTTTTGACTGTACAGAGTATTGTGTAATCAGTACAGTGCACAACTTTTTACCCAATTCTCTCAGAAGAACTGAGTAAAAAGTTATTTTTATGGAAATGTGAAACTTGAGTAGATTTAATAAACTTTAATAAATCGTCAAAGGCATATTGGATCTGTGCTTTTGTTTGGATGAGGATTTGTAGATTGGAGTCAAAACTCTCTACTTACTTTGAAAATTAAGGTTTGTTGTTTAGTTTGGAATTTTTCACTTTTCTACAACAGGAAGGAACTGGAACTGCACCAGTTGAATACTGCTGTGTGCACGGTTATTTGGTTATTTATATATTTAAACAGTATTTGCAATTTACAGGCCTTTACAATAAGGCCCCTCATTCATTTTTCCATGCTTTCCATGCTTTTTACATACTTTGCGTTTAAAAAAAGAAAGTGGTGTGGGTCCTGGGACAATCCTGGATATGACGGAACAACAAACTTTGTGGACTTGAACCAGTGTTCACGTCCTGTTTCTGAAAATGCTTATTTTTGTAACGTTCATCATATAACCTTCCCACGACCCTTTTCCTAACCCCAATAAAACATTGTCACTGCTCAAAAGCAACAGTTATGTAGTATTTTTTAACATTTTCAATAGTATTTTGTGTCTGCAAATTTCATGCAAATATGTTGTTTTGGGAGTGATTGAAAATCGATCTATTCTGTTGTATAGACACAAAGCCGTGGACAGATATGTACCTAAATAAATATTCTGTCGCTCTTCTTTAAGGTGCTACATTAATACAGGAATTATGTTAGAAATTAAAATGCAAAGTATAAAGTAGAGGGTATTTAAAGGTGTTATCATATCCAACACAGTCACTAGATTATCGTATTGTCAGGATTTTTTTTGCCATTTTTATTTAGTAATGTCACAGTATGTGTATAGTGTCGTTGTTATGGTTCATTGTCATAATGTAAAGTGCTTTAGTAGTAGACTCCAGGAAGAATAACTTCAGCATTGTTGTTGATAATGAACTAAACTGAACCATGCATGGAGTCCCAGTTAAAAACCTGCTAACTGAGTGTCTAAAACAGTGCCCAGTGAGTCATAGCCTTATTGATTCAGTCTTTCCTGTCACATTTGGAAGGTCGCCATAAATCTCTTCATTGGTCGTAAGTGCAGTCCAACCGATGTTAAAGACAGTTTGAAGCATCCTTGTAAAGCAATGGACATTTGACACCAGTCTACCCACGGTACAAAGGGTTCCCAGTTTAGTTCTATTCATTTGTGATATAAGGATTCCTCATGAGTCCAAATGTGACACCGCATTCAGAAAATTCAATACTGCTTTTAAGTAGACTCACAAGTAGGCCTCTTAACACTTGAGTGGAGTCCATTCAGTGCAGCAGGTGTTTGAGGGCAGAAGCACAAGAAGAGGAAATGGCTGAGAAGAGACTTCCTTGAGCCTTACGGTGGGAGAGTTGTGTAATCTTACAGTTCAACGTGTTGTCGAGGTAGACTTACGTATCAACCGTTACAAGAATTAAGTAAGTTTACCATTACTGTGCATTGTAATCCCGAGTGTCATTTTTAACACACATTTAGGTGTCGAATAGGGCTGACGAGCAATTTATCAGGGAATTCTGTGAGGGTGTGATTGACAGCTGTGGATTTACAACTCGACAACTTACTTATACTTACTTGCTTATAAGTGTAGCCTCAACATGCACCAAATTTGATTGAAATCTGATTATTTTTTCACAATGCTCTCAGTACTCTCAGTTAAGGGTCAGCTATTTCCTCAGCCAACAAAGTATTACAGTAAGGTAACTAAAACAGGGGCGAACGGTGCATTTGTCGTAGCTATTTTCAGCGGTGGATTAACATTTGATGCTCTGGTGAGGAATTTGCGGCAGCAGGATGATGTATGTAGGATTAAAAGAAATAAACTACAGCGTGTGTGTTGACAGTAATGAAGAAACATGTCACTCAGCATTGTTGTGCCTCGCTGATGTGTTTTTATTTTTGTACAACGGCGGAAATGCGTGACACGGAGGCTATGTGGAAAATGCATGAAAGGTGAAACGCAACCGTATTTTGTTTATTTGAATTGTTTTATTTGGGTCAAAATTATGTTGAGGACGTAATCTACTTTAACGTATAACAGATATTATGTCATAGAATGTAAAAATTGTGTCATATTTTCTGCAACCGCATGCGCTGAGCTACACACAAAGCCGAACAGCCGTAACTGCACTCTGGCTTTGTGTTGCTGCTCACGCTGCACTTTCTGCTGTCTGGCTTGTTAATCTCCGGATTTTAGACTCACTGCCGCACTTGCCCCTGAGAAAAAGTTAAATATACTGCTAAAGCAAGAACTCTAAAGCCATCTGGTGATATAACTATTGCTAGTCTTTGCCAGGAAGCTAAAACTAAAATGCATTTTCAATATTTCAGCATTCAACAAAACTAAATGAAGCAGCAGCCAACATAATTAAACTCTTGCTTTAGGTTCACCCATGTTCAGCTTGTAAGTATAATTCATGCGATTCAGGAGTTAAACTACATTAAAGTTTTTTTTAAAATGTGCTGTATTACAGTTTTTACATCATACCATGTACACCGGCTTATCTACGGTATTGGAAATGTACAGCTTTGTTATTTATTTTAAAAAGGGGGAGTTTTACACGTACTTTCATTCAATACACTGTTTCATTACAAAAAAAAAAGCATTCATTCCACTTAAAAGCCTCATGTTTTCATTCTTTAAGCAGTGAAGTGGAGAGGGCTGCTCTCGTTCGGTCTATTTGCGGAATTATCAGACATCTTTGTTAAAGTAATACAGCTATGTGATCGGCTGTTGTTGCTTTGTGTAACATGCAATTTGCCGCACAGCAGAGAAGAACAAAGAATCCATATAAAACTTCACAACGGCCACTGGAAAATCTGTTTCGTCTGTCATAAATAGAGAGTAACAAACGTGTCTTAAATGTGCACTGGTAATCAAGTCAGACCTTCGCCCCAGAGAGCAGTGAAAATAGGAGTCATAGGAGTCGTAATTTCACTTTCCACTCAGCGTCCGTCCCCTTCACCCACGCAAATGCGCAGCCCACCGCTCCTGGCTGTCAGTCAAAAGGCCACTGAGCATGCTCCGTAGCTGTTATTGTCCGTGCTTTGACACCCGTGGCAGAAAGCTTCATTGCAACGCGCTCAAGACTGGTGACCTGAGACTGAGTACATACACACAGACACACACAGCCGCAGCATTCACGTGCATTCTCTTACACACTCAGTCCGGTACACAGCAACACACACGCACACACACGCGCACACACACACACACACACACACACACACACACACACACACAAAGGGAGGCTGAGTGTGACACAATAAGAGGGAAAT
>JAPQRN010000010.1:5196466-5228461 GCA_037367275.1 Coranthus polyacanthus
AGCACGCAAAAGAGTCCTCAAACTCACCTCCAACTTAAAAATACTTGTTGGGTATTTGTGGTTTCTGTTGTGCAGAATGTATAGAATCTGAAGAGAGTTTTGTGACTTTAGTCATTTGCTGAAACTCACAAAAGTGAAATGGGAACAGTAGAAAAAGTCCCACATGAGTATTGTGTTCATTGGTAGATAGCAGGCAGCTGAAATCCTTGCAAGTCAACAACAAAAGGTGTTTCAGAATAAATACCAGAATTCTGTGCTTTAAGGCTATGTAGGCAATAGCCCACTGTGTGTGCATTCAAGTGCTGCCAGTCCAAGTCCGGAGGAAACCTTTTATCAACCTGCGCCTTACACTCAAATCTTCCCCTCCTTTCTTTTTTTTTCTTCCTGCCTTTCTCTCGTCTTTCATCCCGTCTCTCCTTCCCTTTGTGCCGGTGTCCCAGCACTCAAACACACTTTGAGCCCTCTGGTTGAGAGCACTCTGGTGGAAAACAAAACATACAGCTGCCTTTCATAAGCCTCCACTTCAACAGTACTTTTTTTTTTTTTTTTCTGACATGGAATGGCCCAAAGACCAAAGACTAAAGTGCGCATATGTGTATATTTGTTTGGGGGAAATAGCTCTTCACAGCAAAAAAAAAAAACAAAACTATTTGCTATTATTCAGATTGAGATATAGTACAAAGAGTTAGGGGGAACAATGATGCACTTTGAAATGTTTGAAAATATGAACATTTTCATTTTGCCAGACAGGGTAGTCTTCTCCTCCCTCTCTTTCCACCGTTCTGTCTGTCTTTTTTTTTCGAGTTGCTGGAAATGAATTGTTCATTCACCTCAGTTGTTTTGTCTTGCCACCATTGTATTCTATCATTTTTGCTACAATACATGATTCATTTGTGCCATTACTCAGACTTGTCATCTGCTTTTTTTCTAAAAATGAAATTAAAATGGTTTTTCATTAGAGAGCATCTGTTCACATGAAAGTGAAGGGTGTTGTACTTATAACCAGTGAAGACAAAAAAAGACACAAAAAAAAAATCAATCAATCAAAAAATCTGCAATTTTGAACCTGTTATTTCTTAGTAAGCAGAGCGCTATGTTTAAGGCCATTCGGTAAAAAAAACTTACCAGAAAAAATGAATTGGTCGATTGGATTAGAACGCCTGATGTTTACGTAGACGACTTCTTGTGACAACATGGAGTAACGCTGGTCTAGTAGCAGATTAGTTTGTTTACTAGTAGTTATATGTTGGGTTGATATCAGATCAGTTTCTCTGTGTGCATTGACCTCATTATTAGCATGAGGTAGCAAACCTCTAGCATCCACCAGAAGACAAAGAATGCATTACCAATACCTCCATATCTGTTTTACATCTGGGTTTTGGGTGATCTATATACATTTGTGCTACTCAAACCAAAATCTTTTGTGTCTCAACAAACCGGCTTCAACGTGAGGTTGCGGGCCATTTTTTAAAGTTGCGTGCCTGTCTGTTGTGGGTTAAAAATCCAAAGTGTTCTAATAGAAATGGTGAAAACAAAAAGAACATTTATTGTTTCGGTTGAGGACTTGGTCTCAAATTTGACATCACTGCATTCGGCCAGTCAGATCTAACTTATTATGCAGGTCAACGGGGTCTGAGGCCCTTGTGGAAGTGTAACGTGAACTACGTGGCTTCATTATGAAAACTCCTTGTGCACCATTGGCTTAGACAGCTTTCACCGGTAAATACTTGCAAACTGTACAGGGTGCTGTGTAGTTGCTGAAACACACTTTGCATGGTTTAAATACATACATTTGATTTGTACATTAAAGGCATTAATAGTAACTAACTAAAACAAACTACTTGTGGAGACAAGAGAGCTAATAAGTACAATTGGTATGAATTTGTGTTAGAATAGTACATACTGAACATGTTTTTCTAGCGATTGCCTCATTATCCAAAATCCTGTCTTTAAGTAATCTTTCCACTGTGTTTTTAGTTTTTCTTGTCTAGATATCTTTGGATTGCAGAAGCCTCTAGCAAACTGACATTCAATGGTTTCCCTGTCAGGAAACAGAGAGCAATAGAAAACGTTTGGTTGCGAGACTGCCAATTGGCAGACAACATCAGTCATCATTCCAACGGTTGTTTAGGTTTCTGACTGTCTAATATTTCAATTTGAGCTTGACCTGCACAGCTGGCACTACCAGTCCATTCTGTGCTTCTCTCTGTTGATAAAGAATGCTAGAAAATATTTCCACCAGGGAACTATGTGAAATATGGATCCTTGAAGCATAAATTGACACAGTTGGCCAGTGCAATGTTTTCTTTTGAGGTGTTAATGAAATGTGTTTGCATGATTTCCAAGTGCAGTAGCACATCGTTGTTACTGTGGGTGTGATTTTCCTGATGTGATATAATTACTTTCTGTACAATCTGTTAAGTTGAATACATTACTGTTCCCACATCCAAGTAATACTTTTAGTTTCGAAAAACTGTCAAAAAACGATCCACAAAAAACACGGTCAATCCAGTATCACAAGGACGAAAAAGAATCTCACAAAAACAAAACAAGAAAATGCCATGTGTGATTGTTTTGCTGATATTGTTCCTAAGTCTCCTCATTTCTTGTTCTTACATTTCACCAGATTTTGGAACCTGGCTACAAGGATTTTCTCCCATTCAGCCACAAAAAAACTGGTGATAATGCCTGGCTCCCAGTCAGCATTCTAGTTCATCCCAAAGGTATTGCATGAGGTTTAGGTCAGTGCTCTGTGCAGACCGGTTCAGATTTTTCTGCACCAAACAGGAAAAAAAAAAAAAAATCTTTGCAGATCTTGCTTCGTTCACAGACGCATTGTCATGTTGAAGCAGGGACATCTTTTCACCAATCGAAATTGGAGCCAAACTTCAGGATTCAGACCGCTTAGAAAACAGGACCCCAAACCGGAAAAAAGGTGCACACAAACCTGAGTGCTATAATGGAAGGTAACTTGGCTTCTTTTGGTTCTTGAAGATGTTAAAAACTGACTGCACTGCCAACTAGAATTCTTCTTGGCTTTCAAAAACCAAAAGAAATGCGGTTGCCTTTCAGTAAAGCATTTAGAACCACCTTGACCTGGATGACTGAGAATTTACACAGCGTGCTGCACACCAAAGCTACAAACAGTGTATGGATAGAGTGTCGTCGTGATTTTGGCCATACAGTGTATCAGTATAGCTCTAATAAACTACATATTTAAAAAGCCTCATTACATTGCACTAATCCGCTGAAATTGCACAAATTAAGCAACAGCAATTGGACGACAGAGTACATGAAATATATTAAATAAACAGCTGCCAGCAGTTTCATTTTGTATGAGTCAGAGATGTGGGCAGCTGCTAGGAGTTTCACTTAACGTTCTTGTTATGCTGAGTCCATCTACAGTACATTTATTGAATCAACTTTATTCTAATGTAGACTTACTCTATGATAGGATGCACTATGCTACATCATGATAAGTACAAATATTAAAAGTAAGAGATAAAACACCTTAACCTAAATACAGTATTTGGCCATTTTCACATGAAGTCAGTGGGAGTGATTGGCTTGTGAAAAAGCTACACGAAGAGAAGAGTGTAAATCATACTAATTCACATGTAGAGGTGGAAGTTTTCTAAGTACATGTACAGTATATGTGTTACTTGGTATGGTTTTAATTATAGTATACTCACGTTTCATGCCACTTTATGCCTCTCTAGTTCTACCATTACATTTCAGAGACAAATATTGCACTTTTTACGGTGCTACATTTGAAGCTGCAGTAGACAGAAAGAAAAGGAAAACATCAGGATTTGAAAATACATACCCTTTCTTTCCTCTGCCCTAAGCATAGACTGTATACAACCCCTGATTTCCACCGGGTGCAGCTGCGTTTACGGCAGCGTTGCGTTACGGCAGCGTTGCGTTACGGCAGCGTTGCGTTACACCTGCGTTGCGTTACGCCTGCGTTGCGTTACGCCTGCGTTGCGTTACGCCTGCATCATGACCTGCAGAGCTGATCGCGGCCACTCTACACAGTGGTCAGTCAAAATAAAACACCTTGTGCAGACTCTCGATCATATAAAATCACAACATCAACGTCGATAATGAACACAATGTCGAAATATAGACACGAAATGATTATGAGGATGAATATATTTTTAACACCTTAAACACAGCCACAAATATTTGATCCAGCTTAACTTTGTAAGTTACAGCAGGACAGTAAAAGTAGTTAAAACTGAAAAAGAGAAACCGTTTAACCACGTGATCTATTTTATCTATGGTTGAAGTGCAAAAATCAAGTGGAAATGACCGAAACAGGAGATCAGACAGACACGATGAAACACTCACAGTGGGGATTAAAGCCCAGCGGAGGATGGAGCTAAACCACGTTGGAGCCGTGACGTGGCCCGGCTGCTCCTGGTGGAAACGTGGTGACATGTTGTTTCTTCGACGAGCCACGGAGTCTGCAGTAGAAATGCATTTGATGGAGTCTTGAGAGCAATCGATCATTATGGATGCCAGTAACACTCTTTATATCCCTCAGTCTCTGAAAAGACCTGTGATTGGCCAACGTCTCCCACCGTAGGTTAGATTATCCGAAGCGCGTGAAACAAGCTTCAGAAAATCACAACCAAGATGAGATACAGAAGTCTAGTTCCCTCTCTGACGACTTGAATTACAATGTGCTGAAAGGTTATTAAGGAATTTTTGCTCAGTGATGCCAAACAAATGTGTCCTACTGAAGCTTTAACTGCCAAGCTTTAACCTTGGCCAATTTGCCGATTCACATTATTAATGGAAAATATAATCAAGGAATAAATGATGTCTTATGATAGACTAAAGTGTGCAGCAGCATTAAAAAAAAGTTACATTTTCATCTACCTTTAAAGGCTCCAACATTAAATTGATGGATTTATAAAACATAAAACAGCCAAGGTGTCCTCAGGAGAGAAGAAGCTGCTCTCCAAATAAACGCATACGAAAGAGAAAGTTGCACCTCCACAGGACTGCTGGAAAGGTGTTTTTTGGACTGCTGAAAGAATATGACAAATGGTGTGAAAAGGGCTCTGTACAACAACATGAAATCATCTTTCCAACAGTGAAGCAAAGTGGAGGAGCATCATGATTCTGGGCTTCTTTGCTGCACCTGGGCCTGGATCCCTTTCAGTCAGGAAAATTAAAATACAAGCAGGTATCTTCACAGGATTTATTCATTTTATTCGGTCACCACACGTAATACAATAGGCATAAACAACATAGACATTATGAACAACGTCAACAGTCTATTTGTGTTAAGTAGTGACTGAATAGGCTCAGGCAGAAACAAAATGCCAGTTGGCCTACATTCTTATTGATTTAAGATACCCTCCAGAAATAAGTTTTTCTTCAAAAAAAGCATTCACATTTCTCAATTGAACCTTACTTTTGAAAACATAAAAAGAATCCCACATATTTCATTTTCTGTTGGTATTGTTCCATAATTTAACCCCAACAACTGAAATACATCTTCAGATCATACTGCTCCGTACTGGAGAAAAAAACCCCACTGCTTTTGTACCCAGTATTAGACTGACTCTTAATATTGTGTTCATTATTTAGTAATACACTAGATCATTATGGGAATTGATCAATAGTAACAGTAACATGCCTCGTTAATTATACATATGGCTCATTTTTGCAGGAAAACTAAAACTGTAGTCGTTTCCAAGCAGTAAGTTATATAAGGAAGTATACGTGAGCAGTAAATCATATACAAGGTCTTATAATTTAGTATCAGTCTTAACATTACTAATATAAATGTCAGGGCGTCTGCCCACCAACTGAAGTTTGTTAGACTTTCAATGACGAAGCAACACAATGAGGCTAAACATGAAAGTAAACCTGCTACAGACTGACTTCAAACAAAGAAAATCTTTTGTCAGAGTCGGCACCCTGACCTTAACCCAAAAGAATGAGCTCAAAAAGCCGTTCACAGAGACATCTGAAGAATCTGACTGAGCTGAAACTGTTCTAAGGAACCTGAATGTTGTGCAGGTCGTCTCTGCAGCTACACAAAGAGCTTGTTTGTTTCGCAGACTTTTTCCACCAGCCCTGTGCATCTTTAATGGCCTTGTTCTATGAAGACATAAAAGATGATAGTTGTTTGTATGTTATTGTCTGAAGCGCGCTTTCATTGTGAAAATCAGACATTTACAGCAGATCTCTGTGAGGTAAACAAACACAAACATATTTGTATATTGCACAGCTATGATGAACTATGCTGTGTAAATTATCTTGCTTTGCATCCTTATTAAGAATACATCATTAGGTTTACATCCTCTTCACTGGCTTTCTACGATATAGACAGGGACATGGCCTTAAAGTTTGGGTTTTGGCTTCAACAAATGGATACTAAAATCACAAGGTTTTACAGCTGAGAAATATTACTTGAACACACATACCCTTCAGCTGTTTGTTCCAGCGTGTCGCTGCATTTGCATGAAGTTGAACTTTCTTCTGTCGTTGTCACATATCACCCAGCCTTTGCTCCGCTCACTGTCAGTCCTTATCTCCCAGCAACCATCTGAAATGAATGTTGGCTTTGTCTGTTTTGTTGCTGTTGATGTGAATACAGTTACTCTCCTTTAATTTAATTTGAGGCACATTTTATCTTTCAAAAGGCTTTCTCCCGGAACTAGATACACTTAGCCCAGAGATCAAAATCTGTGGTTTGTAACATGTTATGAAGTCTTGCTGATGACTGTTGTCAGGAAAAAGGCTTGCAGTCTACAGAAAGAAAAGACATACGCCAATCACCAGCGCGTTTTTTCATGTTCATGTCGACAACATCCTTTCAGTGACTTTCAGGATGACAGCTTGTGACATGAACAGAGAACAGTATAACAGAGTTTGGACTGTGTTTGTATAGTGTCAGTACTGTTGACTACATCAGATAGATGCTTTCTTTTCTTTGTCCTGTACGACACACAGTTTATTGGACGTGCCTCTTTCACAACATGGTTTGGGTCATTTGAGAAGTGCACAAATCTTTCATATCATTTATAACTGTACTGTGAGAAGAGAGTCTGGACACAATTATAGAACCAGAGTAGATCAAGCTGTATACATTACTAAGAATCATATTTGTTGCTTGGCTGCTAAATGCTACATTATATATTCAATGGCTAGGTGCTAATTTACCATCATGCGAGTAGTGTCCAGTGGAGTTATTAGAGCTTTTTCACTCAAAACGTTGCCTGACTGATAAATGATGCTATAAATGCAATGGGACAGAGCCAGAACAGAAAATATTAGATATTTAATCTCCTATAAAAAGGCTGGAATGCTATGCAAATTTGAGAATAATGGCAGCGGTTTGTGATAATTCTTTGGACTTATTATATATTTATTTTGGCAACACCTTTAAGGTTACGCATGAGTCTTTTGTTACAATAAATATATTGATTAATACACCTTGAAGGTTACAAATGAACCACAAAACACATAAAACACTAAAACAGTCTAATTCTGAAACACTGGATCTGGGTTTCAACAGAAATGTCTCAAAGAACATGGTTTTCAATTGTTGTAATTTACAGACAGAAATGCACTTTCAGGCATTACTAACATATAGTTGAAGGAGGCCAAAGAGGTTTCAGGGCACAAGCCATTTAACTTCTCCGGATCTTTAACTTTCAAGTTGAGAATCAATGAAAAAATGATAATCGAAGGTGGATAAATGTGTACAGTGATTCTGCACTGCTGTACTAATGAAGACTAATATTCTGTAAGGAGGTAATATCAATGTTCAAATGAGAAGCACCTGGTGTTTCACAATGGAAAGTTTTAATACCCAAGCTTTCCTCCTCATTGAAATGTCACCATCCTTAGCAGAACTGTGTGTGTCTGTGTGCGGTTGCGCCTAGAGGAAGGGAAGTGATGTGTGAGATGCCTTTGTCTAGTGGACTACTATAATGCCTTTGAAGAAGTGCACCCATGGCCTCAGTGGAGGCCTCTCTTCTCACAAGTTATGTGAATATTGCATCACTACAGTGTGTACCATTGTTCACACTCCTCGTAACATAGTTGGATGGGTAGACAACTTGATACTATGCTGCCAAGGAAGCCAAAGTTGGGGCAGAAAGTCTTAACTTCTAGACAACACTGACGCGCAACACCCTTATGTCTTTTGTGGCTGCCAAAAATCTACAACTGGAATAAAAGTTGGTCAAGTTGGTCATGTCAGCAGAGATAGAATCGTTTTTATGTATCAACTTAATGGCGCTAGAGTTAAATAAACTGAACAAAAGCAGAGCATTGTGTACAACTACTTCAGCAGAAATAAAACATTATATACTGTGGTTCTCAAGTATAAGAAACAGACAGAACACTTACGGAACATCGGAGACACTTCAGGGCTATTAAAGCAGTTTCAAGTGATATTTTTAAATGAATGTACCACTTGACTAGTATATAAACATGGTTACTTGTAGTGATAAAGCCACAGGGAGTTTTTCTCAGCTCCACAGAGTTTCTACTTTTATTCAGCTTAAAATTCCACACTATTTTTTATTAAGCAGTAGTTACTGAACGATAGGGTCAACAAAGCTTTGGACTTGAACAAAGGAGGATGCTGTTTGTCTCCCATTTCAAACCGAAAGTAAATGTTGTTGGTTAATTAAAATAAAGTCATTAAAGTAGGTGTTGGGAAATGAGTTTCTGTAATCCTATGGCTGCAGAATACTTACTGATTAAGGTATGCATACGAAGCAAAGTGCTTTCCGAGTTTTGCTTTTTAAAAGTCTAAACTTTGGATGTGCCAGGCATCCACAGTGCGGTTGCAACTGTGGAAAGACATTCTGAGAAGCTGTAGAATGTTTATTGGTGTTATTTATCGGTGTTGAGTTTGTGTCCGCTGGGAAATTAGGTCCTGTACACTTATGGCTGCAGAAGACTTAGGTACAGATTAAAGTGTGCACACAAAGAAAAAATATTCTGACCGTTTTTAACTTTTGTTCATCTTCAGTCTTGTGAAATGTATGTATTCTACTTTCATTTTTGATCGTGACTGTTGTCATTGCAGACACTGATTTCAATGAATACTTATGAGAGGCAAAAAACGTGCTTTGCTGACATGATTCCTAAAGTACTATATGTTGACAATAAAGCCTAAAGCCTGGTGTAGACCAGAGTACCTGTTTGCTATGACTCAGTGCAACTACCATCTCATAATAGAAAAATGCTGCACAGTTTTTATTTAAATGTCTAGCACAAAATTTAGTGCAGCTGCAGACGGCAGGGCTTCAGAAATTGAGTTTCAAAAATCATCCGTCACACAGTCCAGGTGTGTGATGCAATTGTGTGATTTGCGGGTAGGGTGTGCGACCTCCGCAACAAGCAGAGGCAATGAAATCTTTCAACTTCTCGAATTATTACGATAATAAAATCCTTGAGTGTTCGCCAAAAAATAATTACCTTCAACTTAAACTAAAACTTCTCGGGTGTTGAAATTGTCTAGAAGGACCAGAAGCACAACTTCCTCCTAAAACAACTGCTTAACATCCAAATATGGAACATCTAAATTCGGGGATTTATCAAGAGATAACACCGATAATATTAGGAATTGCTCACAGCGAACGGCTATATGGTTAGTCGTGTTTGAAGTCAAAAGGGAAATGGTACTTCATTATCAGCACATTTCAGCAGCTAAGATGAAAGCAGGATCAGACAGAGAGGTCAGCGGGGTCAGTGTGGAGCTGCCTGGGGTCTCCCTTTCACCTCTGACAGATGGACGGCCTACAGGCAGAGCATGTGAAGGAGCCCCCAGTGCTGACGACGCACACATCACTTCCTTCCACTGGCTGCCTCTCTCTCTCTCTTCCTTCCTGCCTTTGCACAATCACAAACAGAAACACAACATACACCTCTGAAATGTTGTTTTTACAGTCTGGAGTGATTGACAGATCACATTCTAACAGGCATTCAGTGCCAACCTGCCAAACATCTCAATGCGGCAGTTCCACCCAGCGGACTCAGTTGTGTATGTGTGGCTGGCATCTTTTTTTTTTCTAATTTCTTGGTGTTTGCAAATACATCCCATTCATTCAGTTCAGTGTTTCTTTCTTTGGATTTATTTTGACTGAAGGATTGGCCATGACTCTGCTACAACATCAGTGTTTCCCTTCATTAAGACACATCAACACCATTTAAATATAACTGGCATTTTGCAGAAACAAACTATATTTAAATAATCACCACTTAGGAACCAAACATGAAAAAAATGTGCTGACAAATTGCTGATGACATTTCTAGAATTCCACAAGAAGACCACTCTGTAATTACAAATTCAAAGGTCTGAGATGCCTTTTTGCTGTGATATGACCTGCTGCAATTGGTTAATTATAGCAAATTAAGAGAAAATAAAAAATGAGCGGTGATGTACATTATGCAAGTGTTATATCCCCAGAAAGAAAATGATCTAACGACAATGAGGCTATCCATCCATCCGTCATTTCTACACCTGCTTCTCCGGCTCTTTTTGTGGGTGGCTGATGCCCAGTAATGACTACCAGTCCAACACTGGGAAAAAAAAAACTGCCAACACACGCACACCTACAGTACAAGTAAGAAAAATCTCCAGTCCACCTAAAATCTACATGTCCTTGGACTGTGGGAGGAAACCCACACAGGTACAAGGAGAACAATCTCTGCACAGGAAGGCTGCTACTGGCGTTGCTGGGTTCAAAACCAGGATGTTTATGCAGGAGTATTTTTTTATATACGTACAGAAATCTTGGTTTAGAATAATTTTTTCTTATATTTCTATGTGTAGGAACATAAATGCATTCTTGACAAAGTACATCAAATCTACTCAGATTTTTTTAAAGTCCTGATTTCAGAGCATCTTCATTTCAAATAGCTGCAATTAAAATCCATGATCATGGAAACAACAAATTTATGGGTTGCTATAGTGACATACAAGGATTAACATACAAGACACCAAATTAACACCTGCATGTGAAGAGTAATTCACTCAACAATCCAAGAAAACACTAAACAAGACTCTGAATTTCACTCTATGTGAGCTGATTTGCAAAAAAATCTGAGGAGGATATGTTTTTTAAATGTTTTTAATCATTAAAATATGAATCACAGTGGGCCTGCATAGACTATGAATGTCTGTTAGGCTATTTCTTACAGCCGTTAAAGAGTAACTAAACCCCAGAGTTTTGGCTGATGTGAATCCACAATGGAAATTCAAGAAATGCCATTACAATGTGAAAATGGCCTCAACGTGAGCAGTGGAGGAAGGGGTTCCAATAGCCCCAGTTTCCCCTTGATAATAGCCGTCAAAATGATTTAATGTCATCCTAAATTTAATTTCTAAGAAAAGTGAAGAGTGAAGAGTTCAACTAGTCACAAAACCCTGGTTCACCCTCAGAGCAACAGAGAAACAGAGATATCACGCAACAGATTTTTGTGTAATTTTCATGTCTGTGACTTTCAGTTATAGTCTAGACATTGGAACTGTAGTGAAAGTTGTCAGTTATGTAAGAGTTGATGGATGATGTCAATTTGACTATCAACAGAGCTTTTCACTGTTTATTTTTGCAGTGAACGACTTACCTCAGGCGTGGAAGATAGCCGTCTCTCCAGTTTTCTACATGATGTGCTGCTGGAACAAGGCTTGAGCCGCCTCACACATGGTGTTCAAGTGTGAAATTTACAGAATTGATTAAATAATGATTAAATGTTCATTTGACACGGCAAAATTAAATAACTCTTTCTTAACTGGATGCCCTGTGTCGGGGGACATGGCAAAAGAATTTTAGTTATCTGATATAATCTCAGTTCTATGTATCTACTATCACTTCCATATTTAAACACTTTTACACCACGCTGTGCAGAGATTTTTCCACAGACGGTGTCAGCTCAATTCACCTCGACTTGTCTTGGTTTTGCACCAGCACGCTGCATTTCCACTGCAGGTATAGTAACTAGCGTGACTGCAGCTACGAGTGAGGCAACAATGGAGGAGGATGAAACTTAAAGCTGTTAGTTAGAATTTCCAAAGTAAAACATTCCATTAACATTTTTTTCAGGCAAGAACATAGTTGTTGTTGTAGACTTCAAATCTGTAGTCGACTTATCAAGATAGAGCCCACTTGAAAATTTGCTCCAACATTTTTGGAGATTTCAAGATTGCTTGGCTTGGCGTCCCACATTGATCATCCTAATTGTGATCTGCATGATTTTGAGTCATGATTAGTATCGCTTTGAATTTTATTTTTATTCATTTAATGGATGCGAACAGCAACTCCTCACTTAGCATGTAACCCTTGTTGTACACGAAATGTGAAATGTGATTGAAATAGTTCTTTAAAGAATGAAAACGAGCTTGAAAGAAAAGGGACGGAATATCAGTGTTTAAAATAGTTAGTTCTCATCCTATACTAGTTTTGGTATTCAATGACTATCCCATCTTCTGACTTCCTCACACAGCAACATCCTATCTTATGATAAGAGAAACTGACCTGGTTTTCTACTTGAATTCAGCGTGGTGCTGCTTAAGATCAGGGGCTACAAGTACTGCTTTTTTTTCCCCTTTCAGCTCAGCTTTCTCCTTCAGATATAGGGTGCTTCCTGTTTTTATCCTCTAAATGATCTTGCTCTCATTCTGCCCATAAACTGCCTCTCCTCTGTATTTTGTTTGCATTAAGCCCTTTTTTTTCCTAATTAAAGCCTTTGTTTTGTTGATGATGAAGCAGTTTCCAAGGGACAAAGGGATATTTTGACTCATTCTGCTGTCTGGGGTTGTTCAGTCCTTGCACTCATTATTGGATGTTAGAAAAGATCGTAAAACTCTAAGTTGTTGCTCTGTTAGTCCAATTTTAAGGGAACTTATTTAAGGGTATTTTCTCTTCGAGACACAAAGTGCAGGCTGTAAGCACATTTTTATTGTTTTTGGCTGTGTACACAGTGCGAACACTCAGCTTTAATTTCAAGGCATTCAAATCAATATCAGTATAGGAACGGAGGACCCTGTTGTACACACTACTACTTTTTGGAGACAAACAGTGCAGTGAATGAAGTAATTATTGTTAACAAACATAAAAATCAAATTCAAATCTTGATTACCAATCCTTTCATGCAATATTGGAATAATTCAAGAATAAACTACTGAAACATAAACCAGAAAGCCTTTCCAAAACACTGCAGTGATACAGAAAATGATGAGAAAATCGTTCAACGCACTGCAGCATAAGGTTTGTAATATACATTTTTTTAATTGTCCACCAATTCTATTACATGACCAAGCCGAGAATTAACTATGCTATTAAGTACTGTATCTCCTATTAGTTACATTATCTGCCATACATCTTCTTCTAGTGCATTTTGTTCTCAATCCTACAATGGCAAAGTATGGTTATGTAATTTCTATAAGACACGGTTACCTTGAAATGACATATGCTTGAGAAAAACTTTTTATATACTTTTTTTTTTTGTCACTTCCACAAACCTCATAATAAAAGTATTCTAACTTTCTAAAACATTACAGCAAAGTATATTTATGTAGTGATTGGTCAGATGTGCAGAGGTAAAAAATGGCAGGGTTTGGACTTTTGTCACAAGTCCTCTTTTCATTCTCCACTAATACCTCTGTAACTTTGTTTCCCGCAAGTTTAAACACTTACACGGCAGGGTGACTTGTTAAAACACCTTTTTTCTTTTTTTTGGAGCATGTCGAAGGGTTAAAGTCATGGGGGGTGATGGGGAGAGAAAGGAGGGGTCTTGTTAAGGAGGAAGTGGGCGTGTTTTTCTTCATGCCAATGGTTTCCATAACGAGTTAGCACTGTGTGCTGAATGCTGCCCTGCTGCTCCATTATATCCTAACTCAGAAAAACCCCTGCTTTGTGGTACTAATCCCACCACATAACAGACAGGTGGGCGATATGGACAATGCAAACCAAAGTATCCCACTAGTCGATGTAAAAAAAAAATGTTAAAAATGTTAAAATGCCTCTGTCCTGTGAAAGCTACCAATGCTATAGAGGGTAACTAAGCACAGGATTTAAGTGAGAAATATATAAAAGAGTGAGATAAAAAGGCAATATTGAACCATTTCAAGATGGTGATTCAGTGCTTCACATGGGGCAAATGCATTTCATCATAATGGCTTTGTAAAAAAAAACAAAAAACACAACAGATGTCTGAAAAGGCAACTCAGGCATGCAATCAAAGTCTTTTAGTAGGTTTCCAAAAATGTTTTATGACAGACTGATAATGGAAGGACGAGCAAAGAAAAATCAGGATTTTTGTGCGTGGTACAATCTTTCTTGGCATTCAAAAACTCATTAGATTTACATTTAAAACTTGTAAAATACAAGCAGTGCGATAAGCTCAAAGCAATATTCACCTCCAATGTTCTGACATTTTGGGGGAAAAGCACTGATGGAATTTACATGATGATTCGAAGATTTGACAAAAAAAGGAGCACTGTGATACTAAAAAGAAACAGCAACTAAGGTGGATATGAAACAAAAGAAAAAAGCAGCTGAAGGCTGGTCTGGTTACAACAAATAGACGGAAATGCCTGCTTTTATTATGAATCTGAATATAAAAGACATATCCTGACAAACCGCTGATGTGTCGGAGATCGAAATCCTTAATGAATCTGTAAAAATAATTTAAAGGTATGTTTGTATTCTCTCGGTACACATCATTGTATAACGTGACATGTGATTAAATGATTCTGGTAAAGGTCCACACTTGCTTATTACAAATAAACCGAATGTGACAAAAATCATCAGCATGGACTGACAGGTAACTCATCCATAAGACAGTTTTGATGAATTTCCCGGTACCTCACACTGCAAAGAACCACAGGCGGAAACAGAATCAATTTACTCTGTTTACTTGACAGCCGCTCATGCTGCACTGAACTTTAAAGGTACATTTCAGCATCTCTGGTGGTCCGACAAACCCACGACTCACAATGAAATAGATAGATGTTAGAGAAGATACAATATAACTCCATAACGTATATCAGAACATACATATATATAAAAAAAAAAAAAAAAACATGCTATACAAACTCAGCGAAGAACCATCATAATCAAGAAGCAAGTGGTAAACTTGTGGGTCTTCTAAATAGAATTTCAGAGCCACTGATTGCTCTGCCAAATTGAGGACAGAGTGCTGCCTAATGGGAAAGAAGGTGACACCCATTATTTGCCAACCACAGATCAATTCTTGGTTCATCGTGCATGAGTACTTTTGCCACCTTTGCAGATGAGGTTGAATGGTCAATGTTCCACTCACTTCACAGCGTCCCCTTCTCGCTACTTTAACCCAATGTATTCAAAAGTAACTCTCCCAACACTGCTGAAGTGACATGTGAAGTGTAAAATGGCATTCATCCTATGCTTTAGTGGTAATAGTCACCTCTTTCTACCGATCCGTCTTTCTGGAATGCTCAGGTCTTTCTGGCAGAATGAACCGTCAAAGGAAACAAGTCTAAAGAACGGCGTTTTCATTCACTGCAGAACATTATTACTAAGTCCAATTCAGCAGTTAAATATACTTGTAAGCGTACATGTATTTTATCCAGTGGTCATTGTGGTCATGTCTGTGGTCATTCCTGTTGCTAGGTGACTATGATTTACTCTGTTGCTCAAAAGTTATATTATTTTCAGTTCTTTCATTTTTTAATTCTCCAGCTCCCTGAAGATAACTATGTTGATAGAAATGTGGCCAGCTCTCAAAAGACCTTGGAGAAGCCTATAGAAATCTGAGTTTTTAAAAAAAAAACAAAAAAAAAAAAAAACGTGCAGATTGGATGTGCACATAATTTAAAGCTGCTGCACAGGTCTGACAACATTCAGACGCAGGTCATTGTTTCGAGGGGTGTTGCTGAACAGTTTTATTTTTTGGTATTTCTGTAATTTGGGAGATGCGCATTATGGCATGGGTTGCCACTTTAAGGAGCAGTAATTAAAATTGGACAGGGTTTTGTATTGACACATACAATGAGTCAGCCAGTAGCAGGCAGCTGTTTTCAGAGAATACGATGCAAAAACCCACTCTACACTACCTGCCTGACACCAAATGCATTCACCAGAATAAAACGTTGCTACTGTATATTTCGGCAAATCATAGATATGTACACGCACAGTGGTATTTTCTGGTGATTGTGTCGCCAAAGCACCAGACAGCAGACAGATGAAGGTAGATGCTTGACCCATCTAACTAGTTAAATCACCAGATTTAATTTTATTTTTTTTTTGTCTGGAGTTGATAAAGACAGAAGTAGAAGGGAAGTGTGAGACTGCATACCTCACCCAAGCCCTACCAAGGGTAATTCAATCAAATGCCCTGTCTCGCAATGTTAGAAGATAGAGAGGGGAAAGAAATCCAGCCGCCACCCCTTTTTATGAATCTGCTCCAAAAATCCGTGCTCTATGCTCTCACCAAATTTCATGAAAATCAGAGCGGTAGATTTTCAGTAACCATGCTGACAGACAGGCAAACAAACAAACGCTAATGACAACATATCCTCCCTGGTAAGGAGGTAGATAATAAAGAGCCAAAAGGAAACTGAATATTGAATTACTGAATGCACCTTCATGAGGTGGACACAAACATGACTTCAATCTTAATGTTGCTTTTTTGTGTCCACTGGGTATTTAACCTTAATAAAGGAACACCATATTGATATTCTGCTGACCCAAGGATACAGAAATCATGGCTTTAAAGGTGGTCAAACAAATGTCTTGTTGAAATCCACACGAAAAAAAGAAAGTGAGACTAAATAAGGAATGCACATGGGCAGTGTCAGTCCTGATAGGTCAGGTCTACACAGACCCTTCAGTCCATGAGTGACTGATTGATAGTGACTACAAAAGTTGCCTTTATATGCCGCTTGAAGCATTTCTTTCAGCATGTGTCAGGGGGGCAGCAGGGAAATTGGTTTCCAATTTGATGCGGCAAGGAGCTGCTTGTCCTTCCAAAATGGGACGCAAACACTACGTCTTGCTTTTTAGTGTCCAGTAAGGTGTTTGGCAGTGAGTGACATAAATCAGATCAGTAAAATGTGTTTTCACTCCTCAGGTTCACAGACTACCAGGCACCAGACCAGCTGGCACCCAGCAGTGGTCAGCCTCAAGAGAGATGCTGGGTACATCTCTGGCACTTAAGTCAATGTAATCCATTAAGCCACAAGTACAGACAGGATATCCATCTTAATCTTTAAGCTTTAAAAAAAGACTACTTATAGCCATTATCTTAGCTTTTTCTTTTTATTTATTAAAAAAGAAAAAAAAAAAAAAAGAAAGTTAAAATGGTCTCCTATTTTGTTTGGGTAATGGGACTCATGTTTGTATTCACCTAATGAATCAAATGCATCCAACGCTAATGTGTTTTTTAACAGCGTTTTAAAATGAAAACGACCTTTGTCCACACTAGCGTTTTGGCAAATTTACAGAAATACTCTCCCAACATTGGAACATCGACAGCGCATCACAGGATCGCAAATTGCTCAAATAACAGCTCGCCTGCTGTGAATGTAATCAGATGCATCATGATACAAAGCAGAATTGACCAAATCACCTGTAATTCAGCCTCCATGTTGATATCGTACCGTATTTCTTCCGGACACGGTCATGCGAATTGGGCTCAACGAATCAGGGAAGGATAGGAGCAGTCAGGCAGCAAATACAGGTGTGTATGTTACTAAATATCTGTGTTTTTTTTAATGTTGGTGAAGTTTATTTACATTTGAGAATGTTGAAGTCATTCTGCAATGTTTGTTAACACCAGCCTGACTGAGTTATCATCTACAGAAAGACTCGGTTGGCTCCTCATTAATTACCACTAACACCTGAGAAACTGATCCGGGTTTAGCTTAAATGTTCATCAGCTCGACTCAAATTGTCTCCGCCCGCTGTTTGGTTCTTACATTGAGCGTATCAGAGCATTTCATTAAAAAGAGCTGCTCGACTCTGCTGGAAAGTAGGTCGAGCAGACCGGTGAGTGAAGCGGGACAGTAAAGGCCACCAGAACTTTTTTCCTCCTTTTTTTTCGTTACTCGATAAAGCAAGAAATAAAACAGACGATTTAACACGAGCACATGACACACGAGTGAGACAGACATTGCATTAGAAAAAGGATGGGGCTGTTAGTCGGTTTAGCTGGCAGGGGAAAGCGAAGTTTGGGTGCATGTGTATGTGTGAGGCCAGTGCAGATGAAAAATATGTGCATATCATTAAGATAAAGTAGATAGTTTTGAAAAAAAAAAAAAACACAGAGGACAAGGAAAAATATGTGTGGGTAGACCACACAATATGAAATTTAAAAAAAGATGAAAAATTAATACAACAATTCAGTCTGCTGGGTATTGGGACACAGGGTTATTAATATATAGAAAAAGTAGTACAGCTTCAAGGATTGTGCTGGTCTTGCAAACAACGTGTTTTGTTACAATAATGTTGAATCTGCTTGAATGACTTTGGAAGTGAAGAGTCAATAGAACTCAGTTATTTGCATACACAGTTCTCTCCACTCACTGTAAAACTAAGATGATGGATGTAAGATTAGCGGATAGGTTTTAATGGCTGCATTTTACATAATCACACCCACCTGAGACATTCTGTATCAACTCCAAACACTTTGTACTGTTGATTTTTATAGAAGTCCTTGAAAAACTACATTGTGTAAGTAAATTAAAGTTTGCTTCTTTCTGTGTAGTCGGGCGTCTTGTTATGAAAGTATGCAAATCATGCAGACTCTGTATTGTGAGAAAGGTTTGAGTTTACCAGTATCGTATTGATACATCAACCTCTCTTCCAGGTGGCGATGAAACCTTAGAATTCCTGGTGCCACCTGGACATACCGGGTCAGATTTACTGACGTTTTGCGACAGCGCATTGAAGTTAGTGCTGGACAGCTTTTGCGTCTCGCCTAATTGCATAGGAGTTTCCCTGTCGGAGTGCAAATTTCAGGGAGGAGAGTATTTAAATGAGTCGCGCAGTGTGATTTACTGCTAATTACGCCATTATTTAACGCAGAAAAGAAGCATGTTTTCAGCCGTTCGTGCCTGGCCTGACTGCGAGGAGGCTCTGCCGAGAACAGGGAGCAGGTGGTAGAAGAGAGGGAATTTTCTCCACTCGTGTTAATTTGTTTGAAATGGCAGACGAAGGCGTTATCAGAGCAGATCGACTACAAAACAGTCCACACTTTCACCTGCGTTGCTCAACAAGAAGTCAAGCAGGGGTTTTACTTTCACGTGAAGTCATGAGGTTTTGTGACAAAAAGCTTACATGAAATACAAGAAGTCTTCAGCTCAGTGACATTCAAATTTCAAAGTGCTTTTCCTGGTTTTGTAGCCGATACAGACGGCGCGCAATGTTTCCCCAGTATTACTGACATTAAAAAACACACTCGCAATGGTAATACAGATGTGCCTTTATTTATTAGATATTGCAATTTTACAGTGTTTTAGTCTGGGTAACGTTCATCCACTAACTCCTCTAGTTCCAGTTGGTCTGTGCTGCTGCTGTGCTGCTGTAACAAGCTGTGCCTGTGTTTTCAGTCGAATCAAACTTGCCCTCATCGGGTGTTTGGCTTTGCTAATTTATGCTGGCCTTAGTAGAGCAGCGCAGGTCATTACTGAAATGTGTCTGTGTTCATAATTTTGCGTATTGTTAGTACATTTCCCGCTGAAACTGGCCACTCCCTTTGATGTTTTTTTCTGGATTGCAGCCTCGCTAATTTGCGCCGCTTTCGTAAAACTGGCCCATGGTGTGGGAGGATTGTATTTTAGAGAACAAGTGAACACCAGTGTAATCATTTTAATACGTACCAGCGTGACTGAAATTATTCATCCTTGCATAGGCCTTTATGTTTTTTCAAAAATAAAAAAAAAAAAAAAAGAAAGAAAAAAACAATGTATACAAAACATGCACATACCTAGACTTCTGGTTATATTTAAGATGAATGACTTTAGTCAGAAACTTTTAAAATGCTCTGGGAATTCAGCAAATGTGAGGTCTGAATTCAGGAAAAAAAAAAACCCAGCTCATAAGTGAAGGACACGCAGAGGGAACACAAAAACCTGAAGAGGTTAGCACCAGCTGAAATGAACCCAGTGGATCTTCACAATTGCACAAATCAATATATATATTTTTAACAACATATTCAACAGACTCCGATTCAATGTAAGGTGAAAGGTGTTACTCCGGAGAATATGGTGATAATTATTAAAGCTGAACTTCATCAATAGTTTTATATAAAAAGTGGGTCAAAGGAGTATTTCACTGTTTGAAAAGCTACAGTTATTTTCCACATTCTATATTCATATTCTTTTATTGCACAGGAAACATTCTTTAAAAAAATGTGGGAAAAAAAACAACTAGAAATAGGTTTTGGGAATGTCCTTATCTACTAGGAGCAGTTGATAACAACCTGTGAAATGGACAGAACGGCACAATAGAAGCTTCCGCTCCCCTACAAACTGCGGCTATTTTGCACACAGTCTTAATGTAAATCTGACATTTAAATAATGAATGCAACAGGTAGGTCTAAATAGGAGGGAGCACAAATTAAGCTAGAACGCATCCTTTTTTTTTTCGTTTGTCCGATTTTTGGGGGGCATTTTTGTGCCTTTATTAGGGGGACAGAAGACAGATGATGGAAAACGAGGGCTGAAAAATCGAGAGTGACATACAACAGAGATCCTGAGGCAGAGAGTAACCTGGGACGTTGCGGTTCATGGTTGGTGCCTCTAACCACTCTGCTCCAGTGCCACCTCTTGGAGGGGACTCCAAATGTAGCACATGTCACTATGTGTTTATATATTCAAATCTCATTTTTAAAATGTTTATTTAGGTCCCTGTAGCTAGTACTAATATGTACAGTGTACTGTACATGTTTCAGAAATATATGGCTCACTAAAGCCATATTTCCACCAAAGTAAAATGAGTCCCGTTCTCACTTTGCAAACCTAATTCTCAGACTCGGACAGACTGAGAAAAACTTGAATGTCCTCCAAGAGGCAATTTGTGATACAGCACAGAACAGGACATAGAGACACATTTAAAAATCACACCATACAACATAAAACAATCAAGATCATCTCAAATTTCTGACGCAAGATCATCAAGATCATCGAAAACTTCATCTGACTTACGTCTGACATTAATAGAAAATACAGGTTAGAAACAAACTTAACTGTGATGGTGACACAACATTTAGGCTGTATGATTATGGGGGAAATGCGGGCTGGATTGTGCCCGGAGGCACCCTGGCTCCATGGTTTAAGAACAGAATCGATTGTACCACCAGAGCTTGTCTAGTGGAAAAACAGGAAGTGTGAGTCTTATATCAATCTGTCAGCTTTCGCTGGCTCAGTGTGTGACAGATGTTTTTTGTTGTTTTTTTTTTCTTTTTTTATAGACTGTTATGTCACCTCTAGCTGCCACAGACTGAACACACCTCTGTTTTAATGAGCAGAATTAAAACAGAAAAGGCCTTCATACGAAACAGGTATAGATGGTTAATACTAATGTTTACAACCTGTATTCTACTTTTACTAGAGATAAAATGAATTGTGTTCTATTAACAAATGTAAGATAAAGATAAAAATATCAGAACAACAAATATAAAGGGGAGTTCATGTGATGTTTTGTCTCTTCGGCAAGCGTTCCTTGTGCTATGTTCTTTTGGCCTGGTTTAAGCTGTCCGCTATGTGCTCCTCATCTCACGGGATCACTGCTTCTCAGGAGAATGCCACTTTGCTGATGGCAGGTGCACTGTGTTTCACACGCAAATGCCCCTCTTGTGTTTGTTGATTAAAATGAATATATATTACAACACCTGGAGGTGATTTCCAACATTAAAACTTTCCACAGAATTACTCTTACTGAGAATTAGTCCTACTGCTGAGTAAATTGTTATTTTTCTTTTATCATGAGTAATACGGACGCGTTGCATAAAAGTATTCCATCACACGCTCAGTCCTTTGTGTAGTAATAACTCCATTCATAACCAGGCACAGTGTAGCTCCTCTCAGTGCTAAATTTGTAAATGGATAACAGGCAGGGTGCTCCTGCAGACAGAGAGAAAAAATTATCAACACCGAACAATCGTCACAAAAATATTTGTTGTATTTACCACAACAAGCTCTGTGAAATCTTAGATGTTTGATTTCAGTGCCTTTTTCATAGAACATTACGTACAAATGAGAACTAGACTTTCAGACTCTGAGGCTGCCTGTGAGGGAGGGGAGGCGAGACATGGGGCAAAGAAAGTACAATATAAGTAAACTAAGTCCTGTGTGCACGATGAAAACCTTTCTGTTCTGGATTATGGCTGGACTGTTGGAAAGCAATGTTCACAGAGGAGGGGTCTGTAGTGTACAGACATTTTACTGGTATTGTTGTACTATTAATTTACTTAAGAAATATAGATAGATAGATAAATTATTATAGCTCTTAAAGAAAAGCTCACCTTCATCGTCCCCAAAGATCTACTGTCTGCTTTTAGCCCAGCCTGTCGTGCCCTAGAGGGTGTCCAGTGAGTTTATATTGTTAGGCATAGTTTGCGGCTCCTGAATGTAAAAGGAAATTGTTCACAGAAAATGTACAGAGTGTGTTTCATTTGTTTCCTCCAGTACATCCACCAACCCGATCCCGATTCATGACTAAAGCATTATTGAACTCCTGGTTCAGTAATGGGTAGCTTTAGACAATGGCAGCGCTTGGTTTAGGGTTAAGACACAGAAAAAAATCTGCAAAGACCTGAAAAAAAATATTACAAAACCATAACACCATAGTGCTTTCCTGGCCGGCGTCATTTTTTTGCGTTTCATTCATTCAAAAATTACACTGAAACATTACATTACTTACAAGAACATGATTAGAGTTGCAATTTAGAAGTATGTGAGCAAAATTTCTCAGAGACAGAATTGCTGTAGACATAGAGTCATGGTGGACAGAAGGTCCAACATTACTGAACGGCACTCTGAAGTACAGATTTCCCTGTTGACTTAGAGTGTGCAGACTAACCAGACACTGAATAATGTATTCACACTGACCGCAGCTGATCTCATGAGACCTACAAGCCGAAACTTTAACTTCAGTGTGGTCTTTAAAAGCCCATAGTGCCAGGTTTTATCAAGCTGCATAATGCTGTACACGATGACATGATGCTCTAAATGATAACACTTAGACATGTTTTATTCATTTCCACCGTTAGGAGTCAGAATATAGCATGTCAATATCATCATGAGTTTATTGTCCCATCTATGACTAACACTGCATATTCTGCCCTTATGGTCATGACAGTTTGAAGCCCATTGGATATTTACTAACCCGTAAAACAAAGCAAAAAAAAACCCCTAAGTATTCCCATCACAGAAATAAAACAACAAAAATTTCCTGCATATGCACTGTGATTAATGGTGGAGTTAGTCATACAGCTGAGGCGGAGTTATTCAGTGCTATGAAAAATGTACGACAAGCTGCAAACACAAATTACATTAACACATTGCGTGACACATAAAGTAACTAAACCCAGTGGGAGGTAAGGCTGTTCAAAGTCTCTACCATTATGGCTGTGTTGTCTCTTTAGAGCACACTGAGGTTATGTATACACTGTAACAAGGCTTCCAGGATTTTAGCACAGAACAATGTGATGCATTGCTACAATTTAAGCTTAGCAGTAGTCATAACCTACAGTACCTGCACCGTTTACAGCCCTAAAATACTGCTTACGCAGCCTGTTAGACATTAGACTTCACTTGAACTTCTATTACATGACTTGCATTAAATAACTCATGAGGATTTCTGGTAAATTAATGAGTAATAAGAACTGCTTTATAGCAGTGGTGCACATGCAATTGAACTTTACCCTTAATACCTATAGAAGAAGTACCCACACACACACAGACAGTGATTAATGGTTCTACTTGTGTACCCCAGTGTGACTCTGTCTTGACTCTGCTATTATTGCGAGTGGCGGTGGACTAATAGCTCACGGCAGCAAATGAACATTGGCTGCGCGGCATCCATGTTTAATGTGACAACTACTGTCAGAGTTCATCAGTGGGACGACACACACGGCAGCACACGCATGCAGGCAACACACACAATGTGACAGATAATGGAAAAGTGCATGCATGCAGATATACACTTGCAGATCTATGTGGACATGTATGCACACACACACACAGTTGTGTTTACATCACGTTGGGGGACATTGCATTGACGTGCATTAACTTCCTGCCTGGGCAGAAATCCTGGGGGGGGGGTCAGGACCCCTCCCTTTCCTGCAAAAACAGAGAGCTACCCCCCTCATAAAAATATATTTTTAAATACTGCAATATGCATTGACAGCACCTGTGCTAATTATAGACGCAAACCAATGCCTTACATTTCCAAAGACCGCACCCCCCCCTCCCTCCTCCGCCTCGCAGTGGTTCAGTCGTCTGCTGATCTGCACACATTAGCCCTCAATGTGAGTCAAGCAATCTGTGGAAGTGTGTCAGTGATGGCTGACCTCCAGTAAGGGGCTACTTTTCAGAGATGAACTTGAAACAAAGTATATGTCCGACGTTTTTCTTTACTCCTACCCCTCGGCGGAAACATTTACAATTGGACAATGTTTATTTCTGAACATGCCCCATATGTAATTAGGTTTTTAAATAAATTCTTTTTTTTTTTTATTACCGCATGTAAAATGTCTGCCATGATGTAATTTTGTTCATAATTTTGGCAATAAATGAAGATTAAACATACATAAAAAAACACCCAATTATAACAAATACTAAATATTAAGTACATTTGTGGCTAGTTTTAGCCTGGGAACCAGAAGCATCTGGCTGAGAGCAGCAGATCAGTCTGGCCCTGCTCCCATTTAAACTGATTTCCACCCGGACTAGATTAGTCCAGGCCAATCGCAATCGCCTGTCAGATATAGGGTGTCCAGCATCTGCTTTTGTCCATGTAGCCATCCAGCCAGGTTTAGCCAATAAGTAGAACCAGTTGTGGCAAGGACGGATTCATCATATACAGCTGTGTTATGATTTTTAAATAAATAGTTCATATTTTTTTCAGTTCTATTTGATGTGGTAGAATTCATCACTGAAACCTGTCACAATAGAATTTGTGATTTTCTAACAGATACGAAAAAAAAAAAAAACTACTGCACTTGAAGCCCCAGTTGATAAGAAAGATGTGTTTTCTCTACTTCTGACAGGATTTGGTGAGTTTAATTTAGCAGCTGGCTCAACTGTGCCTTGTTGATAATGCACCTTAGAAATCCAAAATGAACGGAGACTTCCCAGGCTACCTCTCATTTGAGAAGGCTAGGCAAGTTTCATGGCGTAGGCTACTGGACTTTTATACATTGACAGAAAAAACAGCAGAGATAAGATGGAAAAGAAAATAAAAACAGACATTTTATGATGCTATTACAGTGTCATAGTGGCAAAGTAGAGACACAGAACAGAACTGTTGCTAAGAAACCGCCTGGGATTCAGTGAGAACGTCAGCAGATCACAACCGTTACGTTTTTTAACCTCTCAATCATCCAGTGTATATAGCAGTAATAACGGTTTCCTCTATACGTGTTTTGGCTGCCCCTGTGATGTCCATTTCAGGAATTGCTTTTAAGAAATATGTCTTTATTTTTCCTCCAAACAGTGATATGAAATACTGGCCCCACGACTGATAACAACATAATAATCCTAACCTTTATCCTAACCTTAACGTAACTTTAACATAACTCATAGGGCAACAGTGTGACTATCCTGAGATCAGTTGACTGTGTTTCCCGTTCTACCGTCTGTTCCCTTCCTCAGTCTCTCCTCTACCTATGAATCATTTCTATTTAACAAAATCTATATCACGCGGTGCTTTTCTTTGAATGAATCTGAAGCAAAGCAATGCAACGTGAAATGTCGCAAACAAAGAAAAAAAAAGTGTGATTGTGAATTGCTGTAGATGTTTTCCATTAACTTGTAATTAACTAGAATATGTAGAGTCAACAGAAGGCAGCTCCATAGCTACATTACTCATTGCCCTGCTTAGCATATCCTCTAGCTTACAGGTAAGGTGTCCCTGCTAAAGAGAAATTCATCAGTTTGAGTAGATTCTTACAGTTCATCTTATTTTAGATGTGACAGGCACTCCAGACAGAATAAGGTTTGACGCCAAGCCTGTTAGTGATAGCATTAACCTAGCCTCATCAGCACATGATGCAGAGTTTGTCTGTCTTTGATGGGGAGGGGCTTATAAGTGGCCTGGTTCACACTCAGCTCCTCTTTTAACCAGTTATCGACCGTCGACAGCTCCATTGGTAGTCTGGGTGCCTGTGAGCCTCCTCCATCCCCGAGGACAGGGTTGGACTCCATTACAGAAGTTCCATTTAATGCTCACATAACCATGGGTCCTTTGTTGAATTCATTACATGACTATAATTGAATCATCTGTTAGTCTTCATTGCAGTTTGATTGAAAGCTTCATTATCTACTGTTCATTGCTCTGATGTTCAGGCTGTGTCTGGAGTATTTGACTATATAGTAAGATGGGGTTAATTATGGCTCTTTCTTCACAAGCAAATATTGTTCAAACACGAAGAACTGCACTGATTTGTTAAAGTCTGCACAACGTTTCCTCTGATCTCCGGAATATGTGCCGTTGACAGAAGTCCACTCATGTACAGAAGTACATGAGTTAATTGTGTTGGAATTAAATGTATTGTCTTATGATAGCTGTGCTGACATTATCGTGTGCATCCACACAACCTGTGTCTTCTTTAAAAAAGTTTAAATAAGAACATTCAGGTAACAACATGTCAATGTGCTGTAGATAGAAAGGCCTATCATAACACGTGGAAAGAAAGTCATGAATTCTAACTAATTAACTAAATGTTCAACACGTTTAAAGAAACAGAGTCCATTCAGGTTTCCCCTTTATTTCTTCTTTTTTGATACGTACTGATAATGCAACATAAAACATGAATGGGCCTGCAGTTGGTATTTTATGCCATCATTGGAGAGTGATAATAAGGAAATTACAGCAAAAGAGAGACAGAGAGCACACAAAACATAGGTCGATGGCTGGACTGTAACCTGGGATGTTGTAGCTCATGGTCAGTGTGATTTTCCACTAGAAAAATAGAAAAATACATCAGTATGCGGAGATCATTTCCTTCAAAGTATTTCAGCTGCACGAGTACCTTTGTTGTCAGATTGCTTGCGTACCATATCGCAGCTACTTTCTTTTTACTTATGAGTCACGAACTTGGCTTCAGTTTCTATTCAGATTTTCGATAAAAACACTGTTACCCATTTGTAAAACAGACCGTATTTATATAGACTTTATTTATGTAGTCATTCTCCTGGGCAGCTCTTTAAGCTCAGTAGTGCCTCATGATGCCAGACAGGCTCGGGTTTCACCGTGAGCTTCGAGTCTGGAAAATATCTTGATAACTGATTTAGCCCAGCTGATATGTGTGGGTCCAAATCATGGTAAGTGTTTAGATTAGATGTACTGACAAAAGCATTATGTGGCAAAGTGACAAAAAAAAAAAAACAGGGAGGCAAGTGCAATGTTAAAGGCAAAGTATGTAACACTTTCCTTAAAAAATCACTATAAAGACTCAGACAGTAATAATCCTTCCCAATCATCACGTCTGACAAAGCAAAGCCAAACAAGGCAGCGACACAGTTTTTCTTTTCTTATTATTTTTATGCACCAAACCGAAGAGCAAAGAGCCAATGCGCTCGTGTGTGACTATCACATTATCTGTCCTTCAACACCCTCCTCTTGGCCCAGTATGCCCTGCGTTGACTACTGCTCAAAGAGGGTCCTTGATTTAGAGTGCTATCCAGGATTGTAATAATGCTAAATTAAAGGGAAAAAAAAAGAAGATTCATTTGGAAAACATTAATGAAACTATGACTGTATTTGGCAATTTTTTTATTTTGTCATTTATTTTAAATAGCAAAGAGATGTGTTCATATTGTTATGGATCATAAAGCATTGGAATAAAATATTATAGGATCAGTGGAAGCTAGAGTTCTTAGTTTTTAATCCTCACTGCAAGATACACAAGATGTGACACTATCACTATGGGCTGTAAAAATAAGGCTATATATATATCGTATACTTTTGAAATGGATTGTTGGTATTGTGCATACGATGGTGAGACTGTCTGTATTTATCATAAGTCTGAGGAAGAGCCTCGTCCCTGGAAGATTACATCGCAAAAAAAATCCTTCTATGGGATCATGTCGTAATTTCCACTTTGAATCCGACACTTCCACCAATGACGTAACACTCTTGCCTCTTTTTTTTTTTTTTTCTTTTGGCGAAAGTCAGTGTAGGAGGTTTGAGAAATGAAAATACAAGCTGCGTCTTAGTCCTAGGTAAACTTTCAGCACGATTCCTAAAAGTGTTTTCAAGATGGAAGATTAAAAACCGGTTCTGACCTCCACACCTCCACACTGACCCCAGAGCAATGCTGGAGTTAGCGCTACAGAGAACCCAATTCCCAGAGTAAAATGTTGCCATTGGACATTTCTGCAAAACACGGATATGGAGAATCTCAACATATCTGCACCAAAACCAGACATGTTGAGGCTATTTGCACCCGGGTGCAAAGAGCCACACGGCAACTCTTTGGCTATTTACACCCACAAGAATGTAATTGTACAAGTATAACATAGTATGTGGAAGCGTTGTTTTGTTTATTTCGATCCCCGTTAGCTTCTGCATAGTAACAGTTTTTTTTTTTTTCCTGGGATCTCACAGTTTAGACGGTGACAATGGTTTGGATTAATATGGACCCTTTCACAAAGTGTTGGAAAGCCTTTCTGCCAGAAGAGTTTTGTCGTTCGCAAATATTGAGATCGTAGTGTACCCGGTCTGGTCTGCAGAAACATACAATGGCAACGTTTTTTTCCCAGCGACTGCATTGTTTACAAAAAGCACTCTACAGCCACTGCTGGCTGCCTATGGGTCAACACTGTTTCTTCCACTAAAGAGTCAAATCAATGGAAGCATTAACAAAACTCAGCGTCTGCTTTCCAACACATGGAGAGCAACCTCACCGCCGTCCTCCCCCCACCTCCCAGTTATACATACACTCCCTTTCCCCTCGAGGGCCCCGGGGCTTTAGCACCATATGGATCAAATCCATTAGCAGCCACTTTCAGGCCCATTTATGTTAATGCTGATGTGATCAATGTTTCAGACTGTGATTCATTTTAAACGGTTTCTTAATTAGACCTTGACCTCAGAGTCAAGTACGCCAGGGTTGGAATCTGTTCAAACGATAATGCCGTGGAATTAAATAGGAACCATGAGCAGAGTCAGAGAGGAGAGATAAAGGCCTTCAATACATGTCGATACTGAAATTCTGCTATACGCTCTGCCAATGTTGTATTGATATATTTTTTTCGTGTCTCACTCTTCAAATTCAAAGACAGAACAAATCTTTCAACTCCTACATGAGTGTCAACACTCTCAGAGGAGCTTTTATTACATTCTTTTTTTTTTTTTTGGGGGGGGATTTGCAAGAGACTCAAATCTAATTTTATCATTAAAAGTAAAAAGATTGCTGGCATTTTATTGTCATCAAATCAGAAAATTGCGCTTCCACTTTCATTCCTGTTTGTTCCGCTCACTCTCCCCTTGATTTTAGTTTTTTTCTGAAGATACTGTATATGTTTAGTTGTTTTGTTTTTTGTTTTAGTCTTTTGTTTTCTGTCATTTTACAGTGGTTCAGAGAGCTCAAAAAAACAAATCATGCAAAAGGATTAATTGCTTTGACTCTATAAACAAATGATACCAGTACGTAAACTACAAAAAAAACAATAGCGGCATCATGTTTGACGACACCTTTGATTGTTTCTTGTGGGCATGACACTATAACAACTATAATATCAAACACGTTTCACAATTAAAACCCTAAACATATAAAATGCATGAGTGAATTTCATCAGTCAGAGCTTTTCACTAAGCGGTAACTCAATAAAATACCTTTCAGTTTGATTCACATCATGTTTAGTGACCTTTATTCACTTTATGTCATTTTACATTTGTGAAATACCTTTAAACATTACACTGTGTGTATAATGTTCAGCAGTTATTGACGTTACATCTAACTTAGCCTTTATTGATTTTTTGCCATTGTGATTAAGGTTTTGCATTCAGTAGCTGCAGTTACACAGCAGCTGCACATATACATGAATAAATAAATGAAGCGATCTGATCACATGTACGTTAAAGCAGAATGTAACTTTTTTGGATGTGTTTCCACCTGCCGTGTCCAATCTGCTGGACATACAGAAGAAACTTTATTATGAAAATGATTGTTTTCCAGTGTTGTTTGGTTTGGCCGATGCTTCAGCAGATTCTGGGTTCATTCCTCTTTTTGAACGCCTCTTTGTTTGGAGCCTTTCGACCACCGAGGAATGCGACATTCTTTAAATCCCTGAAGGTCTTAAACTACATTTTTGTCGCCATGTTTCTGTCTCTCCTTGAAACTCTTTATCCCAGCCAGAGAGAAACAATCGAATTAGGTGTTTGCATGGTTATCGGGTGCTAATATTTTTTTCCTATTGATCAGAAAATCAAAGGTATTTTTATTCTATTTGGGCTATTGTTCTTTTTTTGTTAATTTACACTCTAGACATACAAACACACAATTAACCATAAAAATATCAACAAAAGATACAGAACAGTACATTATACAGTAAACTAATGCCTGTATTGGTCTGTTATTCTGTGTATGTGCAGCTGTTGCTGCATGTTTTGTGAAGTTGGTCAGTGTGTTTCTTAATAAGCTTGTGTTTTACATATTTACAATGTTTTATTTGATATGTATTACTGCAGTGGCAAAGACCTTTCATTTCTTTCAGCATCTTTCATCATCAGCTTGGTGCAGTTTGTTGAGCCCCCTTGGCAGCTGTCAGGTTTATTGACAAAAACATTAGAAAAGAAAAATCTATCATTGAATATCAACTCAAGACCTCCTGTCATTTATTAGTGCCACTCAAAAATACTTTTCCTGTTTTAGCCAGGACGACAAATATTCACACGACTACTTTAAAATGTTGCTATTGTTATTTTAATTATTGCTGTACAATCGTCTTCGTTATGCTAGTGCTACATTAAAAATAACCAGTTTAATGGTCAGTTTAATGAAATGGAGAATTACTCTATACAATTTGCAGGCCTTGCTGTCAGCATTTTTTTTTTTAATCCAGTGCGGAAATGTTGACAGCAGGGTCTGTGAGTTGTCTTAGAATAACAGGGACATTGTTTCTGAAAAAAAAGGCTTTGCTGTCGTGTCTCTGCTCAAAGCAACATAAACAACATTCCATTTTACCTCAATTTTACTGGAGCAGAAAGAAATGCCATGCAAATAAAAGTGAAAGTCACTGCACGGCTAGATACGCTTCTGCGATTTGGTTCAAGATGAACGAGAGTATCACACTACTTATGCTACCACATTAAACCTTTCAGTTTTAACTAAAACTGCTCCCTAATGTCAGTGGCAACTCCAGTACTCACGCTGTGGTGATTAGACTTAGATAGTTATTCCAGCAATCATTTCAAAAATGAAAATGTTGTTTTTAAATCATAAAAAGGAAATTATTTTGAGATACATTTGACAGTTAGTCACTAAGTGGGATGAAAATAACAATTGTGGCTAATGGAAAAGTGTGTGTGTGTGCATGTGTGAGTGTGTAGGGGCAGATTACTATAAAAAAACTAGTAATGTGCCTATCTATCCCCCTGTGTGCAGCCCTGTGGCTCTTATTGCATTACACATGTGAAAGAGCAGGAGTGTGTCTGCAATCCATCCTCAATTGGTTCACATCTGTTGACTTTGGAAATGGCTGATCTTAAATCTGATAGCCATTTGGAGTTTGTGTGTGTGTGTGTGTGTGTGTGTGTGTGTGTGTGTGTGTGTGTGTGTGTGTGTGTGTGTGTGTGTGTGTGT
>JAPQRN010000010.1:5232312-5252423 GCA_037367275.1 Coranthus polyacanthus
ATGTATTATTGCCCCCCATCCATGTAGGTTGAAAAATCTTGATGTTGGGGAGGCTATGATGCAAAATAAAAAAAATAATCCCTGATCACCCTCAAATGCATTAAAAACAAAGTCATGAAAATAGAAGGAGTAGAAAGTAGAAGCAAATGACAGATACCTGGAAAGTCTACTTAAGTTTTTCAAACTTTTATACTGGTGCATGTATTAGCTATGTTGTTGTGCTGGATCGAACGAAAGATGAAAATGCTGTAGAACTGGTACTTGTGGCTGTAACTACAAACTGTAGTACTTGACAAAGGTTTGATACCGCTGCTCTTAACACACTGAAATATATTCAGATTATTTGAATCTTTTAATTCTGTTCGGCACCATATGGGTGCAAATATCCAAGTTTCTTTCTATCTTTTTTTGAAGAACATTTAAATAATTCTCTCATGCATTTGTTAAAAAATGGTAATCCTTAGCCCATCTTTGCTCCTAAAGGACCAAACCTTCCCTAGAAGCGGCTTTTGTACCAAATCATGATTACAATCACCTTGTTTTTGTTTTTTTTTAATTATTCTAACTCATTATTAGCCCTAAATTACTCCTGTTCCAACTTTATATTAAATGTGTTGCACACCTGAATGTGAGGAATGCATGTATATTTGCAGATTAAATGAAGCTGACCAGACAAAACATGAAATATGTTCACTGTTCAATATGTGTTCGTTCTGTGAAATGAAATACGAGTCAAAGCAATTTTTAATATCATGGCATACTGTATTATATATATTTTTTTAGACATAGTGTTCCACCTAATTTGAAAAATCCTGACAGCCTGGATATTAAATCTGAAGGGTCAGTTATGCAAAATGTTCCTGGTATGGTGTCAGTATGACTATTGACAGGTCTTTTCATGGTCTATTTTTACTGCAAACCATTTACTTCACACTTGAAAAATGGGCCTGATGCTTCAGTGCAGCGCGGTTTGAGCCGTGACTCAGATGCACCGCTCACCCGGGATGCGTGACTGTTCTAACCTGTTGACATGGACGCCAAAATGAAAATCAAGAGCTTCGGCAGGCGTCACACATAGGTGAGGTAAGCGACGTGTCCCAGGCTACTGTTGTTGATACGCGTGTAGCCCACGCAGCCTATCAGGAATGAATAGATTTTATTAATACATTGTATTTTTATTATTACAAAATGAAAATAGTTAATTGTGTCACGGGGCATGAACTGAATTTTCAAGCATCAATGCTGCTGATGCCTCTGAAACGACCACTGACATTCACTTTCCGTTCGGCGCTCCAGCTGACGTTTCCTCCTCTGTCTTGGCTCCACTCAACATCGGATACTCTGTCTGTTCTGTTCCTTCTCCAACGAGCCACTCTTCATGTGCTTCAAAAAATAATAGTACTGCTGGCACTGTCTTCACTGCCCCAACCAGCTTCTCCCTTCCAGCAGTACACTCCCGCTACCAATCCCGCTCCTTGTCCAAGCCAGGCTCTGCAATGAGTGTTATAGGGAAAAGTATGCATATTAATGTGAATGGGCTATAAGTCCGACCAAACAGATAGCCCAGCTTTCTCTCAAATTGAAAATGTGTACATCAAGATGCACAGAAAAGCTGTTCAACCTCAGTGGTTTGAAGAATTCCACTGACTTACATTGTCTCAAACACAAGCACACAGACAATAAAAACATTAAAATACTGAATAGATTAAAAAAAATGAAGCCATCGAGCATTGTATAACAATCAAATCACCTGAGGCATATTTGTTATTTGTGATATTGGGACATATAAATGAAAATTGACTTGACTTTAGTAAAACTGGAAAAATCCTGTGTAGTCTTTTCGGAAATATGAAAGCAGTAAATATCACAGAGAGGCTGTGGCTTACTACAATGTGTTCATCCCTGAGACCTATTGTGTCCCAGCTTGACACCCCGCTGAAAGTTAAACAACAGTCTGGGAGCGACGGGGCGATGCCGTTTTGTGTGTGGTTGTGAGTCTGTGTGATAGAAAACTTAACAAAGGGGATGATGGTGGATTTTGTCATTTGTTCATATATTGTTGAATATTGGCACAGAAGTTCAATTTCTCTGTTGCACTGGCGCAGTCTGTTTTTCGGTGGGTATTCAAGTCGATTCCTGCGTTTAGCCTGAAGTGCTGTTAGCTACAAATAGCCGTACTGTTAGAAGCCCCAAAGAATTGATACACAAGAATTCTTCTTCCCACCCCTCAGAATACAAAAGGGAAAACAGCGTTAGAAATAATGCATTATAAAACACATCCACACATTCCATTTTATCCGGCCTGTCGATGGTGGAAGCTGAGACCAGCCCGCTGGATGAATCATCTGTTAGACGAGTGAATCCATTTACAGATAAACATGAAAGCAAAAACCAACCTCTGTCTCCGAAGTATCGACTAGTGATGAAATCCAGATAGATCAGACCCCAGCCACACATACGCATGTTTCCACGCACACACGATCGCATCAGTCCTTGCTATTAATATTTTAACAGTGGTCAGATCAGCTTTCATGACCAGCGGTGTTGCAAGCAACACTTTATTCTGTAAAACTACTTTTTGTTGTAGCCTTGTCAGTGGTTTGACCTTGGACATATTTGTTTTCAATTGAAATGACTCAAGCTTTATGTATGCGGGCAGAATGTTTTCAAGCGGATATTTTTTGAAATCCCCAGGCCACCTTTATAGTTATTTAGAGATCTTTATTGTTGTGTGAGCAATATTTTCCTCACTGAAATGCAGGTCTTTTTTTGGTTGGCAAAATAAATAAATAATAAATAATAATAATAATAGATTTAGACAAGACAGAGACATGACGAAGGTCTCAAAAACCAACTTCAGTTTATGTTGTTTAAATTGATGCCAGGTACTGTGTCGTGTTCTGTCCTCCTTGGTGGTTTGGATGGTTAACCACACCTGCCATCACAGAGCTTGTCAACTTACTGCATTATGTATAAATATGGGTGTGTTTTCCATTGTTTAAACCTTTTGACCTGATGAAGAACCAAGTAGGAACTAAACGGCGTCATTGCGTTTTTTTTTCCTGAACGCGTAGGCACGACCTCTTGAAACTATCGTCTGTTTTTGCAAAACTCTACACACTTAACGCAAAACCTCACAACAAACAGGCAAAGCAGTTTACAAAAAAAAAAACAAAAGCAAATATGTCTTGAAGCACACTTTTCAAACTTCTTTAAAAATGGGTGTTTTTGAGTTGATACATTGCACACAAACCCTTTATGAATAAGCACACAAACCCATAAAAACACATTGATGAAAAACACTTGTGGCTTTGCTTTTCTCTGCAGAACGGAGTAGAGTAAACACACCAAAAGCGTAAAGTATGGATGTGTATCTTCTCAGTGTTCTTAACGCTGATATTATGAATACAAATACTCCTCCAACAACAAAAGTACAATAGAAGAGAACAAAAAACATTTGCGTAATTAAAAAAAGAACAAAAGAATTTGCTGAAATCTTGTGGGTCTGACCATCACATGTGATGAGTTTGGCAACGTAGAAAGTATCCTCTGGAGTACCGTATCCAGGACCTGTAGTGTCCAAATTAAACGCTAACCTATGCCCTATTTATAGTGTTCAAGTTTTGATTGGTAAGTGATCTGAATATCTTAGAGTGTTTTCACATTTGTCAATGTGTAAAGGCAATTGGCAGAATTAGGTACGTGTATGGAAGTGTAAAACTGATGGAGTAAGGAATGATGGTGATTTGGGATAATGCTCCAAAAGAAGCTTGAATATATGGAATCAAAGTCTGAATATATTGAATTGAAGTCTACTAAGTAACTCATTATCTCAAGGTAATGATGCAGGTGGAAGGCATGTTTCATTCTGTAATGATGTTTCCTGTCCGAGGCCTGTGAGGTTCAGTGCGCGGCCCGCATTTGGTCTTCCATGATTTAACAGTAAATTAATTTCTTCGTCGGTAGAATACTATTACCAGCAACCCTGATATTTTGACTTGTGCGTGCATTTGGCAGGATGCTAATTATATCATCGGTACTTAGTACTGCTGCTACTACATTTCTTACTGACTCACACATTGTGGCACAGTTCTTCCAGCAACATCCGTAGGGAATAATGTACACACTGTGAAAAGACAAGATGGCACCAAGGCCAGCTTTTGTTCCATATATTCAGAGTTTCACTCCATATATTTAAAGTTAAACTCTTGGGGAAAAAGAGATCACTCATGAAAGAGACATAGACTCCAGACGACTCTGGATCATGTAATCTAATCTGCAGGGGTTGTGTTTCGTTGATATCAGCAGGAGTTATATGATTCAAGCCGTTGAAATTTGATCGTCTCACGGTGGCTTCCATAAATCATCAGACTGACCAGAGAGATTCTGTAATGTAATGTGAGTCACCCTATTGAGGGCACTGGTCTTCACTGGAAGAGCTCAGACAGTCTGTGGAGACAACCTGCTCACGGTGTCCAAATCAAGTAGGACAAAAAGTGCCAAAGCTTTAATATGTCACGTGTTTTACTTCTCTTGGTTTCCTGCATCAGGGCAGAGATCAATACATGAATTGGTATGATTTCTGCACACTTCTGCAAGTTCAGTGTCAACGGGCACAACAACGCACTGAAGGACACAATGTGGTACAACAACCCTGTCACGCAGGAATTACACTGATATGCAAATACATTTCAAATTCAGTTATGTTTTAAATGAAGGATCCACTACTTTTCTGCCTTTTCTAGAGTCATTTTTTCACATCTTTGTGCACCTTTTCTCTATTAAACAAAAACCAGGCCTTTTTCCCTAAAACCTACACTATTGTTAACATCCACTGCCTTGCTTCTTAAGATATTGCTTTGAAATGAAGGCATTATTTGTGTGCTATTACTCAAAAATAATAGGACCTATATTTACTATTATATATGTTATATATCAAGTTATCTTAGCAATTTGAAGAAAATGTTTAAAAAGAACTTATCCCAGATAGCTGGACTGGAGATCCTGTGTTGAAAGGCCAGAAAGTAAATGTAGTGTGAGAAATTGATTTTTAAATTATATTCTGTGTGATTCATCTAAGGCCACACTCAGGTACAGAGAGATTCTCACGGATAGAAACTGAGAAGTGTTACGACCTTGAGTCATTTATGTTTCTGTGGTGTGTAAACTGAGTTGTGTGTGTGTGTGTGTGTGTGTGCGGACTGGTGATGTGATGGCTGGTGGAGTCTTAGGATTGGTCTGTTCGTAAGGCGCGGTTGCTGATTGGACCGGAGTCTATAAGTATCGCCTGCCGATCATCATCTCACCTCTACCTCTGAGTTTGTTTGGTCTCTTCTTCTTTGTCTCAGCTTGTCTGGCTGGCAGTTTTTGCATATGTGGAAACATGGATTTCCACTGAGAAGAAGAAGGAGTTACGAGAGCTCGTCGGAAAAGGGTGTGTTTGGCCCGACACTTGGTGCTGGGATGGGTGACGTGGCTGGTGCTCAGGCCCCTCCCCGGGGGCCTCCCTTCCTCTATGGGATTCCTGCCGTCCCTGACGGGCGTTTCTGTGGAGGGGCTGACATTAACTCTGTGCATCTGGGAGGTGGAGATGAAAAATAGGGATCTGGAGGTGCAGGCTATGCATTTAAAAGTAAGGGCTCTGGAATCGAGCAGGGCGCCACTGTAGAGGCCAGTTTTTCATCCACACAGTCACCATCCTCTGCACCTCATGACAGTTTTGACGTGAGTCGGCACATTGCACTCGTCCCGCCTTTTAGGGAGTCTGCGATTTTAATGCTTTCGAACGAATTGCCAGTGTGACTATGACATCGTAAAGGCTACTGTTCTCTGTGCTTATGAACTCGTGCCCGAAGCTTATGGGCAAAAATTTAGAAACTGTGAGAAGACTGCCACCCAGACATATGTTGAGTTTGCGAGAGAAAAGGGCACTCTCTTTGACAAATGGTGCCAAGACAGTAAAGTTGCGAGTGTGACTGAAATGCGTGAGCTCATATTGTTGGAGGAGTTTAAAAATCGGCTCCCTGAGAGAATTGTAATGTATGCTGCAGTAGTGTATGATAATGAGTTATGCATATACACATATGACTTTTATTACTGATATAATACAGACACACGAAGCAGAAGTAGAAAAGGAAAGTTAGAGTAAAAAAGTGCAATACCTCTTGAAATGCATGAGCACAACAGGTTAGTGACATCTAAAATGTTCAAGTATTGAAAGGGAGATTGCTCCTTGCACACAGCTATGGGAGTCCATGGGTTTATACACTACCTTTATGGAATACAGATCAGCTTTGATTGCTGGTGTTCCTACTCTCTGTGTGGTGTCATGGCTTCCCAGGAACAAAGGAATGAATGTTAATTGAAGGAGAAGCACAATAAAGTTTGACATGGAACAAAGTATGAGTTCAGATGCCTGAGGGTGGGTTTTTGGTTGAGCTACATAATACATTGTTTACACTGTGAGGTTGTTGATTATGAAAAGATATGCATTTGTGCATGTGTGTATGTGCACTTCTTTTCTACCACTTCCATGTTTTTTTGGACAGCCCAGTCTCTTCAGAATTACCTTCATGCATAACTCATTTTGTTCACACAGCAGATTTTCCTTATCACCACAGGGGAATAGAAATGTATGTTGAACATATCTGTCATGTCTACTTCTCATCACAGGTGACTGCTGCTTGTTAGTTAAAACCTTTCTCTCTTGGTTTAAAGTTGCTGCTCTGGAACTTCATTCTGCTGGATGTAAGATCTGTTAAAAGCAGGTAAACACTCCAGTTTAGTCAGTTCTCTGTATCCATGCTGTCTAAAAATAAATGGTAGTAGGTGTGGTAGTGTAGCTCAAGCCATATTTGCACAAAAGTATGTAGTATTACTCCCACGCCACCCCCCGCAGACACACAAACACACACACAGACTCACACAGTTCAATTCATTTTTGTTTAGCCTAATATCACAAATCAGATATCCGCCTGAAAGGGCTTTAAGATCTGTGCAAAAGACAACACCCTCTGTCCTTTGACACTCGGTTTGATTAAAGAAAATCTCCCCATAACAGGAAAAAGAGCCTCCTAAATTCTTGACCAGGGAGATGAAGATTGAAGTCGTGGGATAAAAAAACAGAAAATGCACAGGGCTAATATTATCACATAAACTGATACTGATCAACCAATCACCACCTTCACCACCAGCTTCAACATACCATCTGGCATTTTGGATTTATGTAATTCACTGATTGGTGGCGTCTTAATGACCAGATGTCTTTAAAGAATTTAAAAATCCGGATGTCTGTTTTCTCATCAGTGGTTTATGTGGCCCAATCAATTAAAATTGTTTTCATTCCTCCTTTTTTTTGTTAGAATGTAGGGTGCCACAACAAAAGTTTTGTCTTTGTCGATTCATTGCCCAAACTTGTTTTCAGACTTGTTTTCCTCAGATCTTCTCTGACCCTTCTCTTCACCACCTCCAACTCCAAGCTGACCCCTTTAGGATTTCAGCCTCTGCATATTTCATTTCCCTTCTTTTATCAAATGCTGTTCTATTGCTTTCTAGCAAGGTGTTTTGATATAATTCATTCTCTTTGAGTTGGCTGGTTGTTTTTTTCCCATTGTATTTGACTTATTTCAGTTTGCTGTGCGAAATTTTATGGGCCTTGTTGTGTAAGCGAATTGAAACATTTAGTTTTATTTATTCGGTTAAATTTCACTTTTTTGCATCTTGATTTTAACGCAAAGCTACGCATTACTACTTCAGACATGTTCTCTGCCAGAGTCCTACCTTTAGCCATAGTTAGAAAAGAAAAAAAAAAAAAAATACATGAATTAATCATCTAGCTGTAGGGTTCAAAGACTGCGCAGGGTTATAATGAAATAATGAAGCAGCGTTCACATGAAACATCCCTGGTTTAGCTGTGTGGCCCACCAGGCTCAGAGATCAAATAGCTGCGTCGCGGTGGTCATATTATTTGATCTTACTCACGTGTGGTTCAGAAACACACGCACATACAAAGAGAGACTAACAGGAACACGTGCACTTTTACACACACACACACACACACACACACACACACACACACACACACCAGTATGAAGGGCGGCTTTTGACAATCAGAAGTCAATTATCGTGCTGCAGGAAACGAAAGCGAGTGATTTTACCTAGTGATTTACTGCCAAAAGATAAGCGGGTGGGTGGCCAGGCTTTGATGCTGTGGACAGTCATAGTTACTGACTTCTACTTTGTAAAAGTTTGCCCCATAGGTACATTACTGCCGTTCCCTTATGCCCTGAAGGCAACTCACAGCAAAAGCTAGAAGACACAGACCTGTATTGTTATAACCTTAGCTTTTATATTTAAATTACTCTTTATTATATTATATTTTCACCCCTGGAGTTTATTTTGTTGATTTATTTATTTTTATTTTTTTTTTCCATTTTCGACTTTATTATTGTCATTTTTTTAGTCGTTGCAGAATTTTAAACATTGTTACCTCCACCGAGGAGGTTATTTGTCTGTTTGTCAGTTGCGAATTTACACAAAAACTGCTGCACCGATTTCCGTGAACATCGGTGGAAGAGTAGGACCTGGGCCAAACCACCTACATTTTGAGAGCAGATCCAAAAAAAAAAAAGTGTTTGAGGCTTGAATTGTTTTTCACTTTCTTTAACCTTGCAGTGGTAACAGTCGGTTAAACTAACCAGTGGCACCTACTGACAAAAAGGAATAAAACATAGGTAATACTTTGCTGTTTGTTTGGGCTTTAATAATATCGGGGAATGAGCTCGGTGGAGGTCTACTCTCGACCTACTTGAAGAATAATTGCGATGTACAATTCTAGTTTCATTTGTGGCTTCAGCAGCGTAAGTGGCAACACGTAACTACCTGTCTGTCTATGATCTGGTAACGCAGATCTACAAAGTCTGACTGCTCTCAGAAGTCAAGTAGACTACAAGTGAGGGGACAAAAAAATATTATTATCCAGATTATCCAAAGCTCTTCATTTGGTGGTCAATTTGGTGATAATTACCTCTTGCACAATGAAAGTGTTTGTGTACAGCTACAGTAGGTCAACGATGAGGCAGGAAACTGTGTACAAGAGTTTGAAACAGACAGTTTAGGAGGAATTTTGTCAATCACCTTTATTTTCTAGCCATATAACCTCGGCCGTTAGTGGTTTAGTTTCCCATCTGCCATCTAATCAGTGATGCTGTCGTGTCCAGATCTCATCTAACCTCCCAACACTACTCGTCTGCCACATCCCCAGTTTGACCCTTTTGTTCACAGACTTTTTTTGACATCTCTGTAAACTAATGTATAGGTCCAAACTGTTATGAACTCAAGAGTTGCACAGCTGCAACTGTCTGTAACAAAGGTAAACTTTTTTTTTTAAATTCCCTTCAGGGCTACGAGGAGTCAATGATATTAAGATTTGTACATTTATTGCCTCAACTGAGTAAACTAATTAAGTCAAACTGACATTCAGATATGGGCAGAACTCTGTTAAGTTATAAGGATAAATTCACTCGCACCCAAGAAGTCACTCATGTGGAGGGTGTAACAAGTCTAACATAGTAAAATGTTACATAGACAACAGAAACCCTGACAACCAAACAGTTTGATAGACAAATGCATGTACAAGCAATTTGAAGTCAAATGTGAAATTAAACAATCAATATCACAGCAAGCTGGTGGATAAATGTTACACCGAAGGCAATACAGACATGGAAGTTCAAGATGTCATCAAGATGTGATGAAAAGCCCAGAGGCTGTTAAACTGACCCTGTGGTGAGCTGGAAAATGCAGCACTTAGCTGAACGTATTTACAGGCACAAAGGGCAGCGGTTCAGGAGAGCTGTTCTTCTCTTTTCACCGGACCAAAGTTTACCCTCTGGTTGCTGTGGAAAACGAGACAACTGACTTTACACTCATCCCACACATAAATGATGCAATTTGGTGCGACTGGATAGACATCTCATGCTTAAAAAGTTTAGTCAACAAGATACACAATAAAAGAATATGACTGACGGAATAAAGAAAAAAAAAACCTGATGGGAAATAGACTCAGGATGAGAGTCTTACAACATCCAACAACATCCTTAGAGCATTACAAAAAGGCGGATGTAAAATGCACCTTAACACGGGGGCAGGTCTCCGATCGCCACCCCTGGTGCCACCCCAACGCCATTGGGCTACAGTATTGTCAATCTAACAATGTTCAGTGCTCATTGGAATTAATGAATTTTAGTGCCAGAAATTCAACCTGAGTTTCTGTCTGAAATCAAGAGAGGGACTAGTTTAAACATTAAGAAACTTGATTAAATGTACTTACTGTACTTTGAAGCATTTTTTTTTTTATAGTTACATTAGTTAATCCATTTTTAACTAGTAATCTCTAACCTATTACAACTCTAAAGTAATCTTTCTAACTCTAATGATAATTGATTGTTCTAGATATACCCAGTAATGAAAGCTTCCACCAAAACTCTGAGGGAGAAGAGGACCAGTTAAGAGCAGACTTCACAGCAGAGACACAGTGACAGTGAGTTTTTAGACCATTTCACTAAATGAAAAGTGCTGCTGATGAAATAACAGGGACATTCATAATGAACTGCCAAAACATCTACATTTATGCATTCTTCCACTGACAATCGATCTCAGATCAGTGAAGTAAAACAAAAACTATCTTCTATTTGAATTACGCTTCAGATATATACAAAGACAGAGAAGCTATTGGGAGATTTTGTTTCAGAGAAGAGCTTCTGTTTCTCCACATTTACGGGAGCCAGTTGAGGTGACTCAGGCATCTGGTTAGGACCAGATCCAACCAGGAGGCAGACCCCGGACACACTGTAAAGATTATATCTCTTAGCTGGCTTGGGAACGCCTCTGTATCCCCCTGGGGTAGCTGACGGAGGTGGAGAAGGAGGTCCAGGCATCAGTCCAGCAGCTTAGGCTGCTGCCCCTGTGACCCAGACCCAGTTAAGCAGCAGAAGATGGATGGATGGGTGGAAGTTTGTTTCGGTGGGTGGGAATTGTTGATGAATTATCATGACAGTTGCGACATGTAACAGTTAAAGCTGCAGTGCTTGATCATTTTTCAGCGTCGTTGTGCATGTATATACATATATGTGTAAAATCTTTAGATACAGTGATTTTTTAGAAAATTCTGTACTGTGACCTGGACCTGAGACAGCTCAAAATGCACAGAATAAAGCCAAATCTACTGGTCCAATGTTACACAGCAAAATGAAGAGCATTCTGTCACTGTCGGTCAGTATTTGGTATGGAAGCGCTTCTAAGCACATAATAAGGAAAATTAACAGAATTATCACCAGAGCATTAGGCTGTAAAGTCTCCACACTGTACACATTGCACCAACTCACAAGCAATAAAGATCACACAGATGAGCCTCTCCACCCAGCTCACCTTCTTTTTCAGCATCTCCCCCTGGCACAAGGTACACGTCACCAGGAGGAAGGACAGAACACCTCGACCAGAGCTTCTCCCCCAAAGCCATGCAGTTAATAAATGCACAAATGTCAGAGTAATGTATCATGTAACTGTATGCATTTTTTTTTTTGCATTTACTGTGTGTCCTTGCATTTGCACTCATGTCTTACGTTTGCGATGTTGGTGTATGCTGTGTATTGCATTGTATATTGTGTTAGAGATGTTTCATGTGGTAAAAAAATACATATATTTGAACTTGGTGTCATGGTCTCAGTTAACCATGTTTGATATAGTCCAGGTTGTATTTTAGCCACATTCTAAACACAGAAACTACAAGATCCCCTCGACATGAAGCCTACTCCATACATTTAGCCTTAAAATTCTTCTGCTATAAGTCCAACCCTAACCCTAAACAAAGGTTCCATACATTTTCACTGATGTGGTTCAGGTTTTGGATCTGTCTGTGATGCAGCGCTTGCAACACTGGCGTTGGCAAGAGGGCGATCCACCCTCCGCTTCATTGATCTGCGCTGTTATCACCTGCCAGACATCTCATTTAATTTTTCTATATATGGACTTGTTTTATTTCCCTACTAAAATATGCACACACTTGCATAGTTTTAGAATGTTTCTGGTTTCACAATGTGGTTCATTTAATTTTAGTTTATTTGGCTCGGCCACCATTGTTATCTATTTGTTGATGCCAGAATATGAAAATCTGTTACCATACCATGGTGCGACAGGTGTAAATATTTATCAGAAGACTGGATACAGCTAAACTCGGCTTAGAGGCATAGACGCAACTTCTTTACATTACTTTTTTTATGCCTTATCCCCTGGTCTCGATGCTGACAATTACTACAAGTTAACAAACCTGAGATCAGGACAGAGCATCTGTTAACCTTTGGTTGCTTGCAAATTACTGTGCCATGCATACATGCATACATTTAGTGTTTTTGCATTTTATGTTGTATTCCTGATGAACGGAGAGAGGAAGAGCCAAGGACATAGATAAAAAAACTGAAAGCTGTCCCCATTCCTTCAGACTGAAATGATGAAAAGCATCATCACTGTCCTACTTCTGGAGTTAAGGGGTTACACTGTCATAGTTACAGACACACACACAGACGGCCTTTACACTCATGAGGTCATTTCGTTTCCTCCCATTGGTTGGTATAAAACAGCCTGTGGAACACTAACCTTAAAGCTGCATCCGAGCTACAGTTGACGCCGCTGCTGATACTATGGGACTACCATGACTTTAAATATGCTACTAAATTTTTTTTTTTTTTCAGTACAAATGAGCATTTCAGAATGTGTTAATATGTCAATATCTGAAACCATGATGAGAGAACCACCACTGCCATACCATGCTAATCTATAACACAGTTTTTACACAGTTTTGTTTTTGAAACTTTATTTCTTTTTCCAAATGTAGATGTTAGGCAACCTGTCCTGGGCACATGACTCTACTTATCAAACAGGCACATCAATCCGCTACAGGCTTTCCCAGCACTTTTTTGTTCAATAAAATACATACAGTTGTAGTGGACTGCATGCGTGTAAAACAGATGGCTGTCTGAGCCTGCACATTGTTTAGTTCAGAGAAGGTGTGGTACCAAAGTCATTTATTTTCTGTCTGAAATATTCAGTACAAATAACCTGAGGTAAAACTCACCCAGGAGAGTCTGACATCCCTGAGATTGTGGGCAAATATCACTGTTTGTTCAACCCCTCAATAGAACAGACATCACCAATTGGAAAATACGCAGCTGATCCACAGAAACATCCACATGTTTCTAATATCTAATGTAGACAGATCAATCTCCACATCTATATTCCATAACCGCACACCTCAGCCTGCCTGTCTTCTTGAAGCCTTTAAATCCTTTCGACCCACAACTGCCACTCAGGTTTAGTGAGAGAGCAGGCAAATATTCTCAGAAATCTTTCATCGTTTTTTTTTTTTCCTCAGCAGATATACAGGCAGTTCAAAAAAAAAAAAAAGATGGCCTAATCCTACCTCCACTTGAAAGTTGGAAGATGGCATAATTTTGGTCTACAGTGTATTTACTGTATGTGTGTGTGAGAGAGTGGGTGCGACATGACAAAAGAGTCAGAGAATAGGCTACTGTATCTCTGGGATAATATGAGCCATAAAGCCCAGCTAATACTTAAATCCTGCTGATATTAAGTACTACACTGCACAGCTGGGAGAGAGCCAGCAACTCAACCCACATTTATCGTTACGTACACAGATACAGTGTTAGCTACACTCTACGTTCATGGTTCTGTTCAAATATGTGGTAAATGCTGTGGTGGAAACCGTCCACCTTCATGAAATCAGTTAAGCTGATCACACTCTACTGCAGTTTTGCAAAACTGAAGTCAACGAGAGCCATTTTACAGCGACTCTAGTTGAGGATAATATTTTAAACATTTGTGCTAAAAGAATGATCATTTACATCAAGTTGTTGCAATATTTTTACAGCGGCCTTGAGGGTTCAAAGCATAATCACATTACACAAAAAAAGCAACATTTCAGATGATGGAAAATGGTTTGACAACACTTATTGTTTGTAACTGGACAGAATCCAAGTCGATTCAGAAATTACTCAATAGATACAAACATGATACTGAACTGTTGTCGGATAGTAATCCGAAATGTTTTCTGAAATGTCCTTGTGTTTTTCTGAAATGCTGTATTTTTGAAGACGTTGTGCTTTGATCTTCAGGGCCGCCACGCGTTTTCTAGCGTTTTCTAGCGGGCGGACGTGGTCTTCACACGAGTGAAGAGTGCAGTGTCATTCCAAACGGATCATACGAAGATGTTGCTGTAGCTGAAAATACATATTTAAAAAAAAGTGGAACTTGAAAGTCTCACAAATGGTTAAAAATTCTGCATATTACTTTCGTTCTCTCTTGTGCTTTGCCATTTAAGTACACTCTGTTCCTTTCTATGAATATTTCTTGAGAACTGTAGCTGCTTCGGACATTTCTCAAGGATAGACTACTTTGTGTGAGCCTTTGTTGAAACAGAGATTGTGGTTCTACATTGACCTAATTTGCATCCAAAGAAATTGAATGTCATCATGTGATGTTTGTTGTTGTCATTATGCAATCCTTTTACCGCCAATGTGGTTCTAGCTAAAAAAAAAAACACACAAAAAAACAGCTGACACCTATACTTTCCATAATTCCAAATACATTTCATCTTTTATATTTCAGTGGCTTGTAAAGGCTAACGTTTTTCAAAACAAATGGGATTTCACAGGCTAAGCAATATTAATATTTTGATCACCACCTTATTTAGATTTTGACATGTTGCTGGCAGAAATTGTTAAAAAAAACCCCAGAATAACCCCCTCTTTCCTCACTGTACTCCTTCACATTGTATTCATTTATTTTGTTGATTAGACTGCCCCTAAGGACTGTGTGGGAGAGTACAGACAGTACACTCTGACTTCACTGTGCGTTTTCTTGCCTGTAGCGCTACAGTGTAATTACACATTTTAGCACATTACCGTCTTTAAAACCTGTTTAGTACTTTGTCAAATGAATAATTTCTTTTTACTCATTTTCCACTTACTAATTACAGTTTATTATTGTACCGATTAGGGCTGGTAAGATATGTTTTTTTTTTTTTTGTTTTCTTTTTCAGTAATCAATTTTTCAAGACTAATAGAAAAATTGCTCTTCACAACACCCGTAAATTTGAAAGCCTTATTCATTTACAGCGGCGACGCGTTCGTGTTTAATATCTCCTTTTGTTTTCAGTTATATCGCAAAGCAGAAAGTACTGTTGGAATCGGTTGACTCTGCTCTGAGGATTTCCAGGAGGTGCTGTTGAGTGGAGACGCAGAAGAGAGAAGCACAAGAAGAAGACAGAGGTAACAGTGAGTTTATATAGCTCATAGATACTGTTGTTGTGGGTTATTGATATAGTTGCAAATAGTTTGCCTCTTAGTTGTTATAGGTCTGCGGTTATCATTGCACATCGAGCCATGTTAAAGCCAAAGAAAGGTGAATACCTGTTAAAGCTCTTTGTCTAGCTTCAAGACAAGCTGCTATGTACTCAGAATTAAATTAAATGAGTTCATTAAATCGTCAAAATGAATATGCATATTTTTAGCTAAATATCTGAGAGGTTTTAAATGAACAACATTGCAGCCGCATTCAGGAGCTCGATTATGCCCTGTTTACACCTTGAGTGATCCAATTACAAGTGGACAGCTCTTAGTATAGATGTCAATGCACTGTAGCTGTTTTCTGCCAACATGAAACCTGTGCCATTCCGGTGTCTAATCCTGCACTTAACTTTGAACAGTTGCTGAACAGTTCGGTCACATGAAGATCCGGTCACAAGTGATTACTGGAGCCGCATTCTCATGCCAGTTGTGAACAGACGTACTTAAAACTGTCCACTTGTGATCGGATCATGAAAAAACGCATGGAATGCATTAATACTAATACTGCCCTATGTCGCTGGGGATTATGACGAGTGCGGAGGGAAAACTTCCCTCTCCAACTAACGTTCATCACTATTATCTTATGACACAAAAGATTAGATTTAGATTTTCACTCATCTCTGTAAGAAGGCATCCATCTGTCGGTCCAGATTACGTTCAAAGTCAGTTTCTCTGTTATTTCAAGTCAGATCAATGTGAAACTTGGTAAGTAAGCAGTAGGTTCGCAGTAGTAGAATTTTCAAAATATAACAGAACAATCGGAAAAATCTGAAAATCTACCCCGACACAGACTTTGTCTAATCACAGGTGTTTTCAGGCAGGAAGGTGGGTTAAATACATGATGGACATCTGTTATTACCGATCGCTGATCACACTCTCTCAGACGAAACTTTACTCTTCTAGTCCGTCGCTCAACAGGGACGTTTGAAAAAGTGGCTTCTCTTTCCCACAGCATCAGGTCATCTAGATATTTTGTCTTTTGATTTGGACCGAGAAGAGAGAGCCGCAGAGGGAAGGTGTGCATTTTCAGATTCTGGTGTTTTATTCCCATGATTTGGGAAGCTTGAAGCTTTAAGGTGGTTTCCTGATGAGATGTCATTACAAATCCTCCATTGGTTAAATTTTAGGGCGATGCAGTCACTGCAGTTTCTACATTTTGAGACACCGCTATCGAGAAACATTTGTAAGGCTTCGAGGGCCCGTTACGCAGTTCCCTGCATTGTCTGGTCACAATCTGTGCCTCTGGTCTAGTCATGTTAAAAAGTTAGATAGCTAACATATAGAACAAGGCCAACGATTACATTTATTGAAAAAGTACCACAGACATTTTGATCTCTTTATTGTTCAACATTGGATAGAATCGAACTGTCAAAAAGGATGGCATGTCAGATGGTATGTCAGATGATGTTCAATATGTGATAAATTCAAAATGTGACAATCATGACACCCCTGCTGGTTTGAAATGTTAAATGCAGAGCACCATTAGCAGCTACTTAGAGGCAATTAACAGCCCACGTCTGCAGATTCGTTAAAACCTTGTGATGTGAAGTAAGAACGAGAAGGATGAAGGTAAGCAGGAACTTACCAGCGAGTACGAATACACACACTATGATTTTGTCCTTGAAAGACATGAACATCAGATTCTAACATTAAAAAAAAATAAATAAATAAAACTTGATTTTTGTAAAGCTGTACACAATGAGTCATAAAAGCAATCACTTGTGCATACCTCTTCCACATACATCCGTTTTCCTACCCCTCATCAAATCAGATAACCTCTGGATTCCTCAGTAAGCCTGCAGCGGAAGGTTTATTTGGCACAGAGAGTGGGAGGATAAAACAAACAGAGATGTAACCGTTCTGTCAAAAACATTCTCCTGTTTGAACCCATTTAAACATCTAATGTCTAAGATCTTTTCACACTGAGGTGGCAGCGGCCTGAAGGGAAGTAAACATAAGACCGAAATGTCATTGGTTGGAATTCCACAACAGTTGAACTACAGAAATATCACGGCCACTGTCAAGATGTATTGATAAGTTTCATCAGTTCCAGTCAACTGAAATTTGGTTTAGAGTAAAAGATATGCAAAACAGACCACAGAAGTGTTACTTTGCCCTCAAAAATCTACCAATACTGCTCATTATAACTGCCAGTCATCCATTAGTTTAATCAAGTAGCCGTATCTCTGAAAAGTTTGTTTTTTTATTAAGTTACTTGAACACTAATCAGCCTGCTGAAATCTATATAAAAGACAAACATTTATTGGCTGTTTTTTTTTAGTCGGCCCTTTTGGTTTTAACATGCGTTGTTCATGATTCAGTCACAAGTGGACACAAATAGACAAGGCCATCTAATAGCAGGAAAAAAAGAGAGTGTGAGCTTTTTTATTTCCCACAGAAAGTTTGGATGCAGAACAAGTTGTGAAGTTGAACCAGCTGGCTTTGCCAAAGCCTTACAAATAAAGAAACCATCAGATTAGTGAATAATGAATGCAATTATGTTTTGCTGTCTTTTCATTTTTGCTTGAGGTAGAAAAAACAAATTAAGTCAGTGCCACTTAGTTCACATAATTGTTTTAACAAAAGTAAGGCCTCAGTGCACTGCCTGTGCTTAGTCTACCAGAAATTACAATAAGAAGAAATCAAATCAGTAATATGGCAATATGTTCAGAGTGACCCAGAACATATTCGTGTACACAATGGTAAAAGAATGTGGTCATATTTAACCCAGACCATCTCCACATGTGATGTGGAGTGAGCTCAGTGCATCCTCGATACATCTTGACTGTATGTATACATGGTGCTTAAGCAGATCGCAGAAAATGCATGTTAATGCCAGGTCTGAACAGGGCCATTGAGTAAAGCCAGGTACACTGTGTGATTTTGGGCCTTCCCACGCCAAAGATGACAAAACGTAACGACATCTTTGGTCGTGGATAAAAAGCAGCGGTCTTACATGGCACAGTGAGAGAGGTTCACAGACGGCTGTTTAATTTAGTTTCACCATCTCGCACCATGACTGCTGCTATGACCTATGGCGAATTAAAAATCCAAAGTAATTAAGCATAAATGGAAGCTCTGATTAATGCAGCATTGAAGTTTATGTAGCTGAAAATACTAACCTCAACAATCTTGACAAAATTGACCTCTCAAGTTGGCCCGTTTTCCCGAGTCACGACTGGGTGCTTATTCTTCTGTTCCCTCTCAGCTTTGGAGCTTTTACTGCATATGTAAATACCACAGCACAATCATTAGCTTAGCTTCATTGTTTACAACTATAGCATCACAGACGACGTGTGCTGGTGACATCTTGTTCTTGTACATTTACACCTACGTCATCACCTGAGATTCAGTAAATTGTGAATTGTCAGTAAATTGTCATTGTCTGCATTCACGTAGTACTCAAGTTTACTAGATCCCTGTTGCACAGTGTGGCAGCTGATAAACTTGTAAGACTGCTGAAATCCCAGTCTGCAGGAGTTTTAAGACCGACGGGGCAGGATTTACAACCTATAACGCAGCAGAGTCTGCGGCTGAAGCATCACAAACAAGTCAGATGATGTGATAGGGTCCTCATTGTGTGCCTCCTGGTCCTCTCCTTTAGTGACCACACGCTATTTTTTTTTCAGTCACTTTTCTCAACTACAAGAGTCTTAACAAGCTCTTTCTGAGTTCGCCTTAGCTTTAAAGTCCCTCTCAGCTCAACAAGTTTTTTTTTTTTCAGTGTTTCACTGTGAAAAACGATGTCGGTACAGAGTTTGACACTGTCAGGGTGTTTTCACGTACATCTAATGAAGTGGGAAAGTTTGTATGATTTCACCTGAAATCTGATCAGATTTGTGACATTACAAATCGAAAGCTATGTATGCGAATGGCTTGTAGGAGAGACGAAAGCATGCTGTGTCCAACAACATGAGTTGAGGGGTTTCCTAGGATGCCATAATAATACAAATAAAGTGCCATCTGAAAATAAACTAGTGACTAATACTGTCATGTCAATGTAGTGGAGTAAAAACTGCAATATTTTCCTCTGAGATGCAGGAGAGTAGAACTATGAAGTAAGTTTCTAAGATTTGTTCTTAGGTATTCTTAGTTCTATGGAAACATAAAGGGAGTGTAGTGGACCGATTGCCATTTGATAAAAATCTGGATACTGTTTCCAACTACTTTATCAAAGTGGAAATACGTGAGAAGAGCCGCAAGATTGCAGGATTATTTCGGTAGAGAAAGATAGAAATAGAGTTTTTTAAGTGCTATCTGATTGGGGTTGTCTGTGGTTTATCAGTGGGCAGTTTAAAGGGTCAGTCTGCGATAGTGACTAATGCCTGTTGTTAGCTGCACATTCTAATTAAAGTAGATCCACGATGCTCCTGCCAGATGTGACAGTCAATTATGTCTTTACATCCGAACTAATTGTGGTGTTGATTTTCTCATAAAAAAACAAAAAACAAAACAACACATAACATTTGCATTGATCGGTGAATAAATTCTTGGCATTGTGAATTCTAGAATTATCCGACAATCCTCAATATTTAAGTCCTTTATGTCTAGGGGATATGTGGTGGGGTGCAACTTTATGATGCTGCAATAAAGTAGGGCTCATGCCACTGAAAGGCGTCGTACCTTTGGAAACGCACTGATGTGCACACACCGGGAAGGAGCGGAGGTATAGGTGGAAGAAAAGATTTGATCCAG
>JAPQRN010000010.1:5252523-5269008 GCA_037367275.1 Coranthus polyacanthus
TGACACACCTCCATCCCGTCGTCATCAGTCTATCGTCAATTCGGTGGTCAGCCTTTTCCAGTCAATGGAGAGGAATGAATGAACAGGTTAATTTCAATCCAGTATTGTCATTAATATGGCATTGCCTTGTACATTACACAAAAATATTTCATTTCCAACATGTAAGGGTTAAGTGAGTAAGTAAAATGCAAGCTCTAACCCATCCAGGACTAAATAAAGAAATGAATTTCCATCCTTTTACATCGGCATCGTTGTCTGTTACTGTAAAATAGAAATACTGTGTGAAAAACATACTGTTCTGTTTTTACTCATGTTATCTTTTTCTTAGTTCATATTTTATACAGATTTTATTTATAGAGAGACATATGCTCTCTAAGATTGATATCTTTCAAGTTGATTTTCTTTTCCCAGGAAGTCTGTGGTTATTTCGGCAGGAAAATGATGCCAGGCCTCATTCTGCATGAGAACCGCACGGTTTCAAAGTCACTGAGTGCATGCGTTTGACTGGCCTGTCTGCAGTCCACGTCTGTGTCCTATTGAAAATGTGCAGACAAAATAAAGGGAATCAGGCGGAGTCTTGCATACAGCATAGTATCCCCAGTTCTGAAATGATTAAAAAGTGAAATAAAAAGGAAAGGCGACAGGTAAACCTGGTTGTCGCAGCTTTTTTAGTGTGTTGCAGGCGTCAACATTTCGATTTGTTTAGATTTAAAAAATACAATTAAGCTGGCCAGAAAAAACGTTGAAAATCTTTTCTTTATTTTTGCTGGTTAAATACAGCATCAAATGAAATGGGGTTTTGTATGTATTTACTGTATGTTTTTCCTTTTTTTTTCTCCTTCCATTTCTCGGAGCCATCTGTTGGTCTTCTTGTGTATTCGTCATCTGTGAGTTCTTGCTCAGGTGTTTTTTTTTTTTTTTTATAAACTTGAGTTCTGCTCCTCTCCCCATGTGTTACTGCAGCTCACTTTCCTTCTTCTGCTTCTTATTTTTTCTGGTTAATGGCTCACTATAGCTTGCCATAACTTTCTGTAATTGGACTTGAAAGTCTGAACCATCCAAAAAGCGTAGTTTGATCCAGACTTCTTATCGTCAGACTAATGCTCTTTGGCTGTTTGGTCTGGGGAAACTTTCTTACCTGCAATTTTATTTTGGATCAACGGAACTGAACTGAAAACTGAGAACGTCAGTTAGACATGAAGGCACTCTAAATTAAAAAAAAAAGATTACAAAATGGTCCTGGATGTTTTTCTCAGTCTTGGAGAGATTGTTCATGGAGAAGGTCCTCAAATGCCCTCAAGCACAGAAAGGGTAGCAACAAGTGAAATTACATCAGATTGCTTAATACAGCATATTCTGAGGATGGAGAGTGCTCAGATTATAGATGAAGAAGAAAAGTAGAGTATCTTTGAGTGAGAATAGGAAGATCAGAACTGCTGGGAACAAGGACGTAGAATCAGAGCTAGCTTTGAAAGAGACTTTTTAAAAAAAAAACAGACATGCCATTGAGCAAGGAAGTGAAAGAAAGGTAAAACAATGAGTCAGTTTGAGGACGTCTAAAAGAAAAGCAGATGGTCGGGTCTTCCAAAAGACCATCAAACAGGTACACTGCTGCTGCTGCTGATTCTTTGGCTTGGAATAATTAGTTGTTGGATTTCAAGTTTCAGATTGCACCGTTTTTTTTTTTGCTTTTGAAGTGAAATATACTTTTTTTCGTACTTTTGGAAGCTCAAGTTAAAACATAATGGAGGCGAAGAAGGGCTTTTGAAATACAGCACAAAAATTGAGAAAATAAGGTGGAGGAAGCTGCTGCTCAGGTCAGAAACAAAGACAGAAAGAAGGTGGGAGACTTCTTAAGGAAGAAACAGAGAAAAATGCAAAGGTAAGCACACATCCTCTCCTTTATCTCCCACTTCCTCCTTCTCATGGGGCAGCATGGTGGCTTGGTGATCAGCACTGTGGCCTCGTAGGAAGAAGGTCCTAGCTTCAGACTTGTCAGGTCCTTCTTTCTGTGTAGAGTTTGCATCTTTCACCGCCTCTGCACAGACTTCCCCTGGGTCCTCCCACCTTCCAAAGACTTGCAGGTTGAATTATGAGTATGTGTTGTAAATAGCCTAATAAAGCAAAATGTACTTACATCACTAGATTATCATAATGCAGCTATTCAGCAACATAAGCACTTGACCCAGCAAACATGAGCAAGATGAGCTGTAATCGTGATGCTTTATTTAACCCAAGAGTGAAAAAGTGTGAATTTACAAAACAAGCAGGCAACACAAACGAAAAACGAAGCATGTAACAGAGCTATTATAGTCATTTTTATTATTATTTAGTCTTTCAGTTTGGCTTTTGATTTTGGTTTAGATATAGTTGATGTAAGGAGTAAGTATTTATTTTGAGGAAATAAATGATAGTGTTAGGTTTAGTCTTTCAGATAATATTGAGACTAAATGTGTAAAACTAAAAAAGATAGAAGAATGAAGATTAAAAAAAACAACATATGATTTAGAAAACCATTCAACAAGGTCTCATTGTGCAAAGCCACATTATTCTTGAACACCACGAACCATTAATGAAATGAAAACAAAGCTGCTTTTACCTGCAGTATTTCTTTATAGTTTCATTGCATTGTTATGGTTTTTGTGGTTTTGACAAGTGTGGTAAGTATTTTCTTAGCTAACAAAATGATTATTTTCATTTTGTTTAGTAATCAAACTTTAAAGGAGCTGTTTGTACTGTCTGTACTATGATTCTTGTACCAGTTTGTTCCACCAGAGTCAGTAGTGAGCGACTAATGGAGGGACAGGTAGTGAACTGTAAACACAACAGTAATCAGCAAATGCAACAGTGTCTGCAAAGCGATAATTGCTTCCAGTAATAAACGTCTCTTACCCTTTGATCCTTTATTTGGCGGCAGAATCATCAGGGAGAAGATATCAGAGAAAAAAAAAAGAACAACGTATGGAATAACAACGTCTTTAATGCCCTACTGTAACTCATGATAATTCTGTAGAGACAAGAGTCGATTACTTTGAGTGCTCCTGTAATCAGCGATAATGTTATATGTTATTAACTGCACAGCTTCAACAAATACATAATTATTTGAGTGAAAGTAGTGAAAGTGACCAATCAAAAGAGTGGAAACATCAGCTACCGTTTCCACCTCCGAAATCTCTAAAGTCCACTTGACGTGTTGAACATTTGTGGGTGTGTGTGGACAATTGAGCTCACACTCATCACAGCCCTTTGCTCGCGGGACTGCATTTGTGCACGTGGACAAGAAATGCTCCCTTGTGAGGATGATTTTCTGCTGGTGTACGCTGTTCTCTGCACAGGATTTGGGGGTTTTGAGACTTTTTTTTTGAACATGCAGCACACTTTGACAAGAAGTGCAGCTGAAATGGTTTCCCTGCCATACAGTTAATCTAATTATAAGAGAGATCTTAACCGAAGCTATTTCTTTGATAAAAGTAAAGCATAAAATCTTACCACTAAAGCAGGACCCAAAGCCCACATTTGAGTAGCTTGTTACGCCATCAGCAGTCATTCTCTGTAAGGATCTTAGATGTGCTCCAAATTATTTTCGCTGGCAGTTAGTCATTTTTTTCAAGATGTTTTTTTTGTATTTTTGAGCTTCTTATCATCTGTAGCAGCCACCTTCAGAGCCTTTTTCTGTGTTTAAAGTAAATTAGCCAACTAAGATAAATAGCATAGGCAGCAGGGCACTCTTAAGCCTTGCAAAATTTAGGCTACAAATAATCCGTCATGCAATGGCCTGTACATATATGTAATATTATGAACACATAATTGCATAGGCCTTTCATATGAGACTTAATTTACTTTTTGTAATCCCCACCAAAAAAATCAGGGCCAGTGTTCTGGGATGCATAAGACCTGAGTGAACAATAACCTCATTTATGAGTGTAAGGGATTTGTAGGATAATATCGTCGCTGCTTCTCAACCACCAGAAGAGTTGCCAAGTTAAAAAACCCAACACAGCTGGTTCCCAGCTCCTACAGTCATCATCACTGGAGATGCAACAGACTGCAACACCAAACTCTTAGTGGCATTAAATCATCAAAATTAGTAGGGTTCCTCTTCTGTTACATCAAATTTACTGGTTAATCAACGTGTAGTCATCTTGTATATGAAGTTGATTGTCCTAAAGGTTGTAGCAGTAAAAAAAAATCACACATTGACCAAATTTCTAAATGTTTATCCACTGGAAGGCTGAAACAGAGCTGAAAACCTGCCATCATTGGCTCTAATTTAGAATATAAAGTGGCCCTGGAGGGAATGTCAGGGGCTGCAATTATCAAATATTACATTTTATCAACATTGCAACTGTATTACATATGTATTACATATAGACATATACCTCAGCTGCCTTATTTAATGAGACTATAAATACATTGTATTAAGTCAACTCAATGAAGGACGTTTGACAGTCATCGATATAACTGCATGTAAACAAGAAAGTAATTCAGCCTATTATAGAAACCCACATCAGGTTGAAAATGTTTTTTAAAACAGAAACTGAGAATGAAATGTTGTGGTGAATGAATAATTTCCTGTTTTGAAGTGGGTCTGTGAGTCGACTTCATATGACAATATACTTAATTAGTTCTTTAGTTTGGCCATTTAAAAATAAGGAAGAATCCAGACAGAAAACACATTGTTGGCCTAAAAATGATCTTCAAATTATAAATCATTTGATTTTGTGTCAGTACTGTGTAAGCTTCATATTTATTTATGCACAAGGGTATGAATATAATGGTTAAATGTTGAATAAGGCACACTCATAGTTATAATAAGTCACAGCATGAACTGACATTTAGATTGGTCTAGACTGGTTGAACGCTGTGCGGTGGCAACTCACTTGTAAACCCACGTACAAGACTGTGATGTAAGGACTTCACTTTTTAATTGTTTTTGCAAAAAAGTTACTGTAGAACTAGGAAATTCTACAGGAACTCTAAAATGTCCTAAAACACAAAAGGAAAGGTAATCAACAACACTTTTGATCAAAGACACTGGAATCAATGGGTGGGTATAATTTCATCTGCAAATCAGGACTCTTCAGCATTAGTCAGACTTCATACAAACGGAACATGAAATTTAATTGACTTTTCTGAAAATTGCCAAATGAAATGACTAATTAATGCACATTTCTAAGCATTTATTTTATGTTTATACAAACTTGACACAGAGGTACATTTGGTGGCACTCCAGTCCATGCTGAATCACTTTTTTGAATTCACTTTATTGTCCCTGAAGGGAAATTCAAGCTCTGCATTTGACCCAATACGCACCCACTCCAGATCTAAGCCAGTACCTTGGTCAAGAGCACTGACATAAGAATCAACCTAGCATACATGAACATGCAAACTCTACACAGAAGTGACAGAAGACAGTAGTGTGACGACAAGTAGCGGTGTCACTAGTTTAACTACATTTCTCAGTAGTGCAATGGTAACGTCACAGTTTTTTGGAATCAAATAGCTTTTCAGTAGTTAAGCTCCTTTATTGATCAGGTAACGCGGTCCACGAAAGCTACATTTTCCTGAATGTTCCTAAACATAGCCAAAGTACATCAGCAGGAGGAAAATGAACAGATGAGGAAAGATGACAGAACCTGTGACCTGTCAGTCTTCAGGAACTGACCCAGAATTTAAATACCCAAATGAAGATGCTCTCAAAGACATCTCAGAACACACATTCAGGTGATTCCCAAGCCAACACAACCATCACCAACCAAGCTAATCAGTAGTAACCTGTCAACAGCTAACTACTAATTACATACAATAGAGGGTGGATATTTGTCAAAATTATTTGCTTGAAATGCATGTGGATATAACTACTAGTGTGAGCCTAATAATTACACCCCTTAGACAGATAGAACACATTATTAATCCCAAAAGGAAATTATTAAGGTGTAACAGTAGCCACTTTACATCAAAATACAAAACAATTAGGTAAAATAAAGAAAGACAGCTAAAGGTTAAATAATATACAGTAACTAATTCAACTACCTCAAATATAAAACTAAAAATAAAATAAATAGAGACTCTATACATATAACTATTACAGAGATCAGACATTATTGTTCAAATACAATTAAACTGAACATTGTTTACCTGAGTTTTACTGATCACTGACCATTTAATATTGACTCAACATGAGAATAAAAAAGTAGCTTCCAATGCTTTAAACTGCTTTTTGACATGTTACTGCAGCTTAGCTTGCTACATTTCTCAGTGTAGTGAAGCTTCATTTAATATGGAGTAACTGTTAGCTTAGCTCACTTCATTTTCTAAGTACCTTGCCCAACACTGCTGACCACTGGGCCACTGTGTCTCTCCTCATCGTACTTCACACTGGAAGTAATTAAATTACAGCAAAACTAGACTAGGGACTAAAGCAGGACTAATGACAATAGACATGTGATATGAATATGATACCATGCATAGGATACCTTATAGTGTAATTTTTCAATGTGCAGGGTAGTCTGAAAGACGTCTAGATGATGCCATGGTTGTGTTTGTTTACGTTTAGGCATGAAATCAGAAAAATGCAAAAATAAACACTGCAGGAAACGGGACATAATCAATGGTCGTTTGTGTATCCACAAACTTTGATGTTCTGTCATAACTATGCCCAACTGTCTTCTTCTATGGTTTTTGCCTACTTAACGACATCACCTGGGCTACGTTGTTCATTCTGACTTACAAGTAGTTACATTGACTTCTATTGTGTACCCTGCACATCGAAAATTGATGCTATAGGAGTAGCTGTTGTAGGAGTGCATTGAAAAGGGACACCAAGGAGTCATGAACAGGTGTCAGTATGTGATGACTTGGGAGTGAACGGGCTCTCCCATCATGTAGGTAAAAATAATTTACCTTTATTTTGTGTGTATGAAGCTCATTAGATCATCATTAGAAGAAAGGAAAGGAAACAGGGACAGATCTGACTCTTTCTGTTCATATCTGATGTCTATATCAGAAGGAAATGTGGCGTTTACACATGGTATACATTGGCACCGTGTAGGTAATATCAGTACAAATCTGAGCCATGAATGCATTCTTACTTTAAAATGAAGCAGTTCTATGAAGTGGCGTAACTTGACTCCTCTGGTGGAACTGTGCAAGTCAGTTTAAGATCATAATCGTTAGAAGAAAGAATAACATGTCAATGAAACGCTGAACAGTTATGACAACTTTGGGCTGAAAGGATGAAATATTTTGACATCTACTGTACGTGTGCAGTCCCCCAGAATCTGATAACATTTTAACTTTCGGGTCATAACTCTGCATTCCCATCTGGGTTACATTAGAAGACTTGGCCCACTTTTGGCTGTAAATGAGGTGAAAATTGAAACCCAGAGGAGGACGTTACAGTAAGCTTTGAGTCGGTGGATAGCATCAGACTAACAGAGGATTTAGTCATATATGGGTGAACCCAGACGTCTCACACCCAGTGACAAGCTGATTGTTTGGGTTTAAATGATAACAAAAAAAAAAGAAAGAAAGAAAAAGCTTTTAGATGATTTTCACTTCAGCTGCTGGGATTACATATAACCACCCACAGCTCCAAGACATTGTGAAGACACAGCTGGTCTCAGTTACTGGATTCATTTTTCCTCCTTGTTAAGTGTGTGAGAAGCAGTGACGTAGCTTGTGATAATAAAAGACGCAAGGCAACATAGCGACTTTCCTTATGACATAAAACCAATGCACTGTACAATGTGTTCTTTACACCTACCGCATTCAGGCCCAGTGAGCTGTTCTGCAAAAGTGCTTATTGTGTAACTGTATTTCTAACTTCAGCTAAACCAACAGCAATGCAAGTAATATTGATAAATGATGTAAGTGTAGAGAAATACTCCGTGGATACCCCTTAACCCGAAGGTGTGAATTAAGAGCTGGGCTGTAGTGTTTATTTAAGCCTCTCATGTGATAAGTGATAAATGGTTAAATCTTCTTAATCCCTTCTCAGGATTCTGTGTGCACCAGTTTAAGTTTCCATGTGGGATTTTTCTGTCTGTATCCATTCATTATTTTTACATGATGCTCACATTTCTCAGGACTTGTTGCACCGGGAGGGAAAGTTTAGGCTGTATATATCTCATTTATTCAATTATAGAGTTTGTTTGCCACTGTGAGAGTTATCTATAGCCTTGTGTAAATTACTTAAGAGCCCAGAACTAAGAAACCACACACTGCCTCTGGTTTGGGCCTTTCACTTTTCAGGGTATGGGTATGAAGCACTCCGCAAACCTCACAACTAGATGCCATTAAATATTACACACTCAACCTTTCATGACTCGAAGCACTCTGAAGGTAAATGTGGAATGTAACTAATGTAACTTTTACTCAAGAACTGCACAAAGTGGAGGTATCTGTACTCAACTTATTTCCACTTTATGCAGTTTTAGCAAATAAACTTTTTACTCCACAACATGCTATGTAAGTCTGTAGTACTGTATATTCTTTTAATCAATTTAACATACATGTTGTAATTGTTTTATTCTCTTCTATTATGATTTTATGTTGCTTTTAATTGTATTTTTTTTATATATTTTGATATTTTATTGCTTAAGCACTTTGTTTTTATTTCCCTCTGGAAGCTCCTTTTATTTATGTAAAGCACATTGAATTGCCTTTGTGTATGAAATGCGCGAAATAAATAAACTTGCCTTGCCTTGTGTTTCACTTTATGTGTTGTCACCAACACCTGGCTTGCCTTCACCTCAGAACTCTCCATGTATATCCAATTGTGTTGATTTTGAAAGTTTGTTATAAACTGAAGGATGAAGTGTTCCTTTATCAGTTGAGACAATTCTCCTCCTTCTTAAGCCAGATAAACTCTTTGAAAACCCTTTTGGATTTGCTGGAAATTGCATCGTCACAAAGCTGAAAACAGGGTTGTTTTTCTGAGCTCATGAAAAGTTGACATTTTAGAAATATGTGGTTCTCACAAAAACATTTTCATGATAAAATTGAAATACTTACTAAGGTTTTCAATATACACAGAACATTAACCTGTGGTGAAGTATTTTCACAATTTGCATTTTTTAATGTAGTATTTTTAATAATAAGAGCTGAAATCAGGGCCTCGCCTTCTGCAGCTCTCCCATCTTCAAAAGACTAAAATTTGTCATTCCCTTGATATAGAACATGGGTTTTACGAGGTGTGTCACGTCTTCCCACTTAGTGTTTCATTTGTCCAGTTCAGGGGAAGATAAATAAATTAACAAAATAAATGACCTATTTCAAAACCTGAACATGAAGTGAAGTGATGCACTGCTGCAAACGGACCACGAGCTTAAACAGTATTGTACTGTAGACACTAATTTCAGTTCAATTGTATGCTATGTTCAGATGATTTTCAACATTTTAATACATTTAAAGGTTACAGTAGTTACACCTGGACGAAGAGCTAGAAGGCTCAAATTTTAACAATGTGGCCCTTTCAACTTTATAGGATTGAACTTCATTAATAGCAAGGTGATTGGAGAAGTTTTAATTTTGGTCTCTGATCAATTTGAACATAGTGTTAATTTGACATTTCGTTTTACAACTCTATTACATGTCAGTGTTCCCAAGTGTCACAGTCAATACCTTGACAATGCCCAGAGCTAGAATACTCAAATTTTAACAGTCTGGCCCCGTCAACCTCAGGATTGAACAGCATCAATCGCAAGGTTGATTGGAGAAGTTTTAGCAGCTAACTGCTCATCATGATTTAATTGTTGACAGATAATTTGTTTTATAAAAGGCCAAATACTTAGATGACTTGTATTTTTTTTTTTGTACATTCATATTTCACAAAATTAACTTAACGTGTAGGAATGAAACAAAACATTTGAGTTGCTAGATCATCTCTGTTATGGCTATAATGTTGTAGGTGATATCTGAACACTAATTTTCGGATATCAGCAGTCACTCACAGCATAATGAAGAAGCAGTGTTTACTACAGATTTATGGGTGGCGGCCTGCCAGAACATCAGAATTGATGGATATGTAGCCTTACACTATCTTTTATTCAAAATCAATAAAAGCCTATTTCAGTGTTGAACGCACTGACTGAATGTGAATCAACTATGCTACTAGGTAAAAACATTTCACTGTCAAAACCCATGCACATAAAAAACAAGCGCCCATGTACAGGCCTACATACTGTACCCGCAGGAGATAAACAACTTGTTACCTGTACTGTAAATGCAATAAAAGCTTACTCTCAGGAGTCAGTCCACCTAAAAACAAATATACACAGGCGTCAACCTCTAAAGTCAGAAAGTCAGGCCGAATATTCTGCCCTTTTTAAACTCACTCGACCCTGAATCTGGCGACGGTGATTGGAGCAGAAACTAACTCTGTCACAGGAGTCAACACAGCACAAAACCTTGATATAGTCTGCAATTTCTGCCTAATGCATGACTCACCTGCCACATATAACTTGTCAATTTGCACGTAAAACCCAACATGAGTTATGCACATTCTGCGGACAATATTTAAAATTAAGCTGTTTTACCGACGAGCAAGTGCATAAACGTGGTCATAGTAAAATGGTTAGAAAATGGTAAAATAGTTATTCACCAAACCAGTGTGCCAAGCATAAGAATCGAGGTAATGCCAGCTGAAAAAGATCACTGCTGCTGAAGCGACGTTCAGGTGCTCCTGGCTGGTTCAGGCATGTTTCACGAAGTAACATAAAGCGCCAAGTAGAAGACGACTGATCTGCGCATGTGTAAATGTTGGGGGAAAAACAGCCGTAGAGGAAATTTTAGCTATACTTGTATAAACTGGTGGGTAGTTCAAGTAATAACAACATTATATTTTATGACTTAACTGAGTTTTGTGATTGCAAAAATCTTAATTCGTAAAGTAACTAACTGGCTGTCTGACATATTGGGGTAAAAAGCAGAAAGACATTTTTTCTGAATCAATCAAACTACATTGAGTCAGTCACCTCTCATGACTGTATAATTACTAGTAACTTATTTCAAATTAGTGTTAATAAGGAGTTGATAAAGAATGAGTAAGTTTCACTAATGTTGTTTAAGTAAATCCAGTGTTAGTGTTTACAGTGTACAGCACCATGATGTCAGACTTAAGCGGATATTTTCGCCTCTGACAGAATCTTAACAGCATTCAGTAGCTGTCAGTCCTACACATTTTTCACTGTCAACTGGGCGTCACATTTTGATGCACAGGGTATCCCTATAGAGCATCATTTTTCAATGTGGGTGTGCGGGGTATAGTTCAACAGATGGCAAGACAATGACACAATTTGGTTACAAACAAAAATACGGTTTCCATGAACACACTGGCTTGGCATAAAAACAACCTGGTTGGAGTCAGGGAAAAAGGGTTGGGGGAACAGCTAAAATAAGAAAGACAAAGACAGACAACACACAAATAAACACAGCATGAAATGGGAAATGAACCCTGGTCTCCTGAGTCCACAAACCTTGGGGTGAGACCATAACTACACCAACTACCTTCTCCTTTGTCTGACATCTTTCTCTGACATCTAAGGACTTATATTGACTTCTATCTGGTAATTATGGATTTTTTGCCCACATCGCAGCTTTAAGTAAAGGATCTGAATACTTCCTCCACAACTCATCCCATACTTTTCCTTGCAATGATGGATTTTTTTTGCAGATAAACATATTTTGGGAAAGTAAAAATCACATTGTAATATTTCAGCCTTTCTTTATTTAATTGGAAACCATCTTAATGCGTCTTGTACTCTGAGTACAGCTGTAATCGTCCGCGTGCAGGTGATTGCTTCTGAATAATGCAAACCATGACAAGATATGAGAAGACCAACAGCTGAATAAAAACAAAAAGTTTTAAAAAAAAAAAGAGCCAGAATCAATCAGAAATAATGATGTATATCTTAAATCCTGGTTTAAAAATAAACGGTTCCAAATAGCTGTAACACCCACTACATGTTTAGCAGCTAGTCCTCGTTTCTCCTCTTGATTGTACACTCATCCCACTGGGTGTTTGAGTTGCATGGAGACGGGCATTGTGTGGTTTGCTGCCAGCTGATCCTACAGTCCGAATGATGCATTGGCCTGTCAACAGCATTATCTCCTTCATCAGTATGGTTCACTGCTGCACCACAGGCACTAGGAGATGGAAAGATTCCAGACAGGCTGATTCAAATCCTGCCAAGTGCACTGACAGTCTAACATCAATGAGACCGATGCAGTAAAGTGTTTATTGATAAGAGCCAACATTTTTGCCACATGCCACAGGGGCACATGTATCGGTTAATCAATAATTTCACTTTGGGTAAGGAAGGTTATGAGATGTAAACATGAAATGATCAGAATTCTGAGGAGCTGCTGTGGTATATGTTTCATATAACAGTCTATGTAAAAACATGTCAAATGTAAAAAAAAAAAAATATATCTTCAAAGCACACTGGGCTAGAGGTTATGTAAGTTTTACTACATAAATGCTTGCAAACTACAGTACTACACATGGGGTTTTTTTCCAGTTAGTATAGCTAGCCTTAAGGAAGTAATTCAGCATCTTGGGAACTTTTCACTGACTTTTTGTCCACACGAGGCAGTGAAAACAAAATCTACAATACGGGGATGTACGAGAAATACATTTACTCAAGTTAAGAACAAATCTGAGGGATTTGTACTTTACTCAACCCTAATGTTACCTTCAAATTTACAAACTTTTTTTTTTTTAATCCTTCGGATCACTTTGACAACTAATTTAAACCTCCAGAAAATAATTTCAATTGAATGTATTATTCAGGTTTATGTGTCTATGTTCTTGACTTCCTAAATACCAATTTTAATTAAAAAAAAAAACAACAACTTTGCATCCCACCCATTCTTATACATCCATGATTTTAGTGCATATTTTTCTCTTTTTTTATGACATTTGGAAAGAAAAACTACTTCTAAAAGCTGGTTCAACACAATTTCAAATGCAGTATGTAGTGTATGATGAGGAGCTCAAATGACGGTTTTCTGTGTTGAACGTGGCTGAGAGCATCTGGTGGAGCCTGGAACCATTTTGATGGCATTAGCAGCGCTACGTCTAGCCTGATGTTCATGTGGGGACAGAGACCGTGATGACTTGACTTTTTTTGGAAAGTAATGTAGTTGTTGGTGGCCCTCATCTGAAGAGGATGCCTCATATTCAGGGTCCTCAACATTCTCCTCTGTCTCAGACACAATCTTTATGTCATTTTCATTGTCAAATAAGTGTGATAAAACCTCTTTGGCTGAAAACATTTGCTCGTACATCATTTTCAATCGAGAGCGTAAGAGAAAGACACGGAGCATCAAGTGAAATGGTTTAGAAGGCTGGTGTTCAAGCTTTTATGAGTTTCCTCCTATATATTGTATGACCTATCAGTGTCCCCATGGGAACCATATTTATCAAAGTTCTTGTGTCATTTGAACCATCTACGGTTATACAGCAGGTTTTGTTGTACTATATTCAGTTAGGGCCCTGAAACAGAGAGGAGGTCTTGAATAATATAAAATGGCGTGTCACAGTGGCCTCAGTGTCACCCAAAGCAACCAAATCAAATGTGTGTGAAACTGTGACATTTTTCTTATGTGTTTGCAGCTAAAACAGCCTGATGTCAAATTGACCCCAAAGAGCACAGATACAAACAAACATTGAAAACATATCAGAATGATGATTTTACGTTTATTTATGTTTCCAGCGGCCCCCATTAAAAGAAGGAAAAGTCATTAAATTTGAAGCTAAATATGTTTCAACCATGCTGAGTGTGGCAAGTGGCCCAAGGACAATAATGGTTTAACTATTTCCATTTTATGCAACTTTATACTCTGACTCCATTAGATTTCAGGGGCAGATATTGTGCTTCTTACATCACTATATTTATTTGACACTTAAGTTTATTTATGAGGGCCGTGCGAGACATAATCCGATCTGCCTCTCTCACAGACATACATTCTCCTTTCACATACATTTTACTCTGACATTCATATATTTTCACTCGTATATTAGTTCATCTAAAAAGACAATGTGTGTATGCGTGAAGAAAAATCACAAAAAATCTATACTGAAATGGTCACACCGGCTCTTTATAAAAATGAAGACAACAACTAACGTCACTCTGTACGAAGAAAATACACCTTCAAATTTCACTGATCAGCACCAATTCAGAAGCCATTTCCGCTTCCTTGGGTCTACCTTTGCGACAAAATATATCTGCTTAGGCCAAGTAAAGGTCTTTACACATGAGACAATTAAACAACAACATGAACACCTGAAATACTCACCGAAGAAATACAGTATTTCACATCACCACTATTCAGACTGGTGCGAATTCAGTTGACGGTTGCGACACTTCTTCAATAAAAGGTCAGAATAGATTCATGTCAGCTCATACTTCAGAAAAAAAGAATGGATTGAACATCATGTGGAGCTCTCATCTGCAGCCTGTGTGCGTCTCCAGTCTGTCTGATTGTGCGTCTTCTGTTCCGTTGGGTTTCTGTTCAGTGTCTACGTAAAAAAAGACACACAGTGCAAACTAGATCTGACTCATATGACGTTAATGTTACAGAAGCTCCTCACTATCCTGACAGTCTCGTTGTTTGGTGAGATCATTGTTGCACATCACATGACATCCATTCTTCACGACTTGATTGATTGACGCCTTTATTTGCTGAGTTTTTGTTCAGTTCTCTCGCGCCAGGTCGGGAAATAGTGCACGGAAAGTTCTTAAAAATATAAAAAGACTTTTTAGCTGCATAATAATCGTGTTAAAGTGCTCATGAAATAAACAACAGTTTGAAAAACAAATAATGATGTGCAAATTAATCACACTGTTTACTGATAAATAAAAGCTTAGCCATGATATAGCATGCATCTCTTACGGGTTTACAGGTGCCACTTTCTGAAAAAGGAAGAGCTGTGAAGTAACAGCTACAAACATTGCAAAAAACTGCCTGCAGGGTTATTAAGCTTTCAAACGTCTGCATCAACAGCTCCATCGCCACTTGATGGAGTAGGTTAAAATCAGTATACAGCCTAAGGGTAGATAAAAAGTCAAACTACAAAAGGCAAGCTACATCTGAACATAACTGCATGAATGATTTAAAATCAGCAAAGTGATGCAGTGTTTCTCCTTCTAAGCCAAAACCAGTGATCATTGATTGGATTTAGAATAGGGTCCGGTGTTAAAATTAAACTAAAAATAAGTTATTTTTCTATTTGACAGTGATCTGCAGCGTGAGTACTGAATGCAGCTCCGAGCCAGGTAAGTTAATGGTTTGCAATGGATGAAGTAATAAATAAAATGGCTTGCGGTGACTGGTCAGGTTCAGGTATCTTTAACAGAGTCATTATCGGCTGTGTTGATTCTGACAGCACTGCTGCTCTGGAAGTTTCATAGATGTACTAGGCAGAACTAAATCCCTACAAAGTTATACATTAATGTTCAGGTTACATCAAAAACAAACTATGCAGCCTTTAAAAATGTTTCTGGAGCTGTTAGTTTTAATGTCTAAAGTTGGATAATGCTAGCTGTTTCCAGTTGCCATGTTACTGTAGCTTAGCTTGCTACATTTCTCAGGTGGTAACTTCACTGTGGTCAAGCTTAATTTAATGTATAATAGCTGGTAGCTTAGCTCACTACTTTTTCTGAGTAGCTTGCCCAACACTGGCTGTTTCCAAACTGTATGCTGAGCTAAGATGACCACATCCTTTCAAAAATTAAAACATCCTTTAAAACAATCATGCTTTTTTTTCCACAACATTACCTTTTTTCTGCAACATTACATCAATTAAATGTAAAAAAAAAAAAAAAAATAGCACTTAGATGTTGGAATATCACACAAATGAAATGGGACTAATCTTTAATGTGCATGCATGCATTACGAGATGCAATTAACTGCACCAGAATGGAGGAATGGTGTTAATTCAAAGTACTCAGTCAAGCAAAACTTAAATTTGAAAGTCATATGGGCCAGATGTCATGGTTTCTGATGTAAGATGAGGAAAATAGTGGGAGGAATGACACGGATCGTGCATCATCCCTCGCTCCCATTCGAGCTGTCTCCCTCATCATGCTTGACTGATCTCACCTTTTCAATCTCCTCTTCTCTTAAGATATAAATCCCAAGGAGGATGACAGTTGCAGATGAGTTACGGCGTGTGTGCCTGCACGTGTGTGTCTGTAAAGTGATAAACTGAGTGAGCGAGTGACGGAAAGAATGAAAAAAAAAAAAGTGAAGAAGGTAGTCCTAGTTCGGGCGTGTCTAGCCAAAAGCGGTTATTTCTCTTATCAACAGGATATATGTACTGTGAAATTTTTCAAAGATGAGGACAAAGAGTTTCTATTGACAAATCACCCATCACATTTAATCTGAAAAAGGTCACATTTAACCTCTAACTGGCAATTTGGAGTTCATTAAACTTGGCTGAAAGGCATTCGCTGTTAAAAATTGTCAGCACAGTAGTTA
>JAPQRN010000010.1:5269108-5296574 GCA_037367275.1 Coranthus polyacanthus
CCTCTAACTGGCAATTTGGAGTTCATTAAACTTGGCTGAAAGGCATTCGCTGTTAAAAATTGTCAGCACAGTAGTTAAATGAGTCATGAAGTTTATACAGTGGCGATCAAAACGTAGTATCTTACCTTCACTGTTGTGTGTGTGTGTGTGTGTGTGTGGTGTTAATATCTGTTTTCTCACTAGAGGAAGCTGAAAAAAAAATGTTAATGTGGGTGTAAAGTAAAACATCATGACCATTCATGTGAGCAACAACCATTAGCATTGTCACCATCAATTCAGTGTGTTAATTATGTGGAGCAACACTTAAACTGAGGCACTACTAAGATTGAACCTGCACCTGCTGAGTTGGTGGTACTTTTGTTAAGATGTGTGATTAGAAGCAGATGTGTAATTCAGTCCTGCCACAGACAGACATAAATTCAGCAAACAGAGACCAGAGCAGAGCAAGGAGGCAGGTATGTATTTGAAGTTGCTACGTCTGCGACGTCACACCTAAAAATATCTCAAGCACAGCAAAACACGACTGAAGAGACTGAAGGGAAAACGTTCTGAGGAATTAAAACCCCTATATGGCTGCACATGGAGTCCGGAATGACGTATGATCTGCCAAAGTTGTCAACAATCAAGAGAAGACTTTAAATCTCTGATTTCCAATAACATCCAAAACCTGGTAGAACTCCCACTGCTGACAGGAGCGCAGGATGGAGCGTTCCGTGTTCTTACGTTCAGCCTTTGAAAAAAGCATTTCAGAGTGAACAGGTGGAATATTCTCCACTGGCGGAGTCTATCAGCTGATCTCAGTCCACCCGAGGTGAAGCCCAGACCCCACGACACTCTTCTCCGCCTCTTTATTGGTCCTCTGGATCACATCAAACTTTCACTGCAAGTCCTTCGCATTTGTATCGAGCTTGGAAGATCTGCTACGAGTTTATACGCTCCGACTACCTCTTTAAAAATTTACACTTTAGTAGGTTTTAGCGACCTAGTGATTTATATTTCTGCTATGATATTTGATTCTGATGTTAAAAAATTAACGTTGTTAAAAGGGGATATGGCTATTCACAGGTGACCAGATGAAGGAGGCTGTTACACTGAATAAAATGAATGGATTCCTCTGACTTATATATAAATAATGTAACGCAAGTTCACAAGTCAACAAAATATATAACATAAAACCTAGTCGTTTTGAGACTTTATTGTACATGTAAGTGCCATGATTTTTTTTGTTGTTGTTTAAATATTGATAATATGTATAAATAAACCAGCTGAAGGCATTGCAGAGAATTTGCCACATTAATAAACAAAATATGTTTTTTTTTTTTTATTCATTTGTTCATTATGTACCTTTAAAATATAGTGACGGGTATTTTTGGCTCAAATATAGAATCAGGGGGAAACCTTTTCTCTTAAATCAACCTCACTAAAACAACCAGCACGCTAAAATGTTTTTTTTTCTGCATTTTTAGAGTGCCGTCCACTTTGTTTTAGAGTGAAAAGTTCTGACAAATAATGGATGCTTTTGTTGAACGCGCCACTACATCTTACAGCAATCAGAGACAGGAAGCGCTGTATTCAACTTGTCTGCCTCCGAAGTGAAGAATCATACACAAATGCAGATCTTGTAATGTCTCTGCGCATGGTTTATTTATGAGATTCAGATGGAGTATTTATAATTCTGTTCCCTAAAATGACCACAGATCGACAGCGATTCACAGAGAAAAATGTATCATGTGTGAATTCACAGCAACGACAGACCACATTTTCTTTTACTGTCGCATATGATTGAGTAATGAACTTTAAATGAAAAAAATATATGGTTGTTTATTGGTTCTGGAAAAACACTGTGAGACACCTTTAATCACATGCTGCATAATATCAGTTATTGTAGTAAATAATGGCAAATGCTTTGCTGAAAACAGGTCATGTGCTTGTTGTGTTGGATACATGTTTAAAGAGACCAACTTTTATTCTGGGACTGTGGTAGAAAAGGTTCGTATGATTTACAGTCCAAAGTAGGAATTTAGTTCAGCCTTAGTTTGACTCAAGCCGTTTTGGGCCCCAACAACTAAAAAAAAAAAAAAACTCACTATGCGATATAATTGTTTAGTTTCCAGGAAGCCCATCACAAAGTGGCTGTGAGCATATACATACATATATATGCATTTGTTTCTCTAAATAGTTCCACCGTTTATATTTGTGCCTCCTCACATTATTTCCCGAGGAGGTTGTAGTAGCAGAGCAATAAACGGGAAGAAACCTCGGCAACAAAGTTAACGACAGGATCTTCTTCTTTACCTGCGTGTTTTGTGACATCGCGCTGGATTTAGCCATTTAATCATAGGCTGTAAACGTGCATTTGTAAAGAGACATACAGTATGTGGAATGTATTCATTTATGCCTTTCCGTGGTGAGCTGGCATCAGCTTATTACACTCCAAAAAAAAAGAAGAAAAGAAAAAAGAAAGTATGTATTTTGAGCCGATCTGAAGTTTCATGTCATGACGCCAATTTCGAAAAAAAAAAATTCCAGGCTGTATAAAGGCACCCTGGGAATGTGATAAAATAAGTAAAATAAAGAAAAGCTGAGATTAAAAATGATCCATAAAGTTTTGAAACTTCACATCATTACGATCAAGTGTTTGGACTCACTGAACTAACAGAGGGAATATAATGAAATGAAATATTCACAATGGTGGAAAACTATTTGAAGGCATTAAGAGTAGGTCCATGTAAACTTCAACTGTAAATGAAGCAAGAATGAGGAATAAACCCAGTGTGTGTTCAATATATAAGGTTTATATACACATGCACACAGTCACATTTAGGCATTTTTCATCTATACGTTCATTTTGTGTCAAATTTGAAAAAAAAAACAAAACGGTATGTTATGGCAAAAACAATTCACATTATGTTTATTAAAGTGTTCGTTTTAAAAGCATGTATTACAAATGGCTTCACATTTAATATACATTAAATACATGAATGATGTATAATTTTTATGAAGCGGGAGAGATCAGGCGTTAACACATGTGTAGGAAAAACTAAAGAAATTCTTATACAAAATATAATGTTTGAATTTGAGTTTTAGAAAAGATTTTTTTCTGAGCCATATAAAAGTGTTAAAAGCTTAGTGCCACATGGCTATTGAGATGATTAAAGCGTCCTGGTGTATACCGCTCTCTAGACTTTAATGAAAATTCCTCCCTTTTCTCTCTTACCTCCCTCATATTTACTCTATTTCTTCTCCTCTAACCTGTTCTCTGATCAGTGGGTTGAGGCGAAGCTATTCTCTGTTATCAGTCCAGTTTGCCGTTATATAAACTGAGGTCATGCATGGCTGCATATACCCACACATACACAATGACTTGGAAAAGCAGGGGTAAAATGCAGGTAACACCTTCAAATCAAATCAGAGTTCTGTGCGTTGCATTTTATTACAGCTTGTGCAAATGTTTGTGATAATCTCTTCAATGATTTGGAGAACAGTAGTGCAATATCAGGATGAGACTAGGTTTCTGTACAGGCGTATAGTACATTGTATGCGTACTCTGTTCATGTAATACGTGCATATCCATCCACTGGTAGTAACTTATGCAGAAGTCACTTGCATGAAAGTCTCCAACTAGGTCCAATCCAACTGGGATATAAGGTTCCAAAAACAAATTCAGAAATAAAAAGAATACAGTAAAGGCTAAACTCGTGGTTTCAACTCCATGGTTCGATAGTGCGCCCATTCTCCTTATTGCTGTGGTTTTCATGGAATCTTTATTAACAAAGCTGAAAACGTATTTAAAAAAAAATCAATTGTATTGTTATACACTTTGAGGGAAACAGTAACAACGCTGATTTTACCTTTAGTTCATGTTGAACTGCTTATTGTACTTTCTATTTACTTGTTTTTATTGTCACGCAGAAAGACAGGTAAACAAAGACACAAATGCCAGTAAAAACATAACCTCCCGGGCAGAGACAATAATGTTCAGATGTTTAGTTGAGAGCTTATCCATTTGTGGATGAAAATTATACAGCGCATTAATTATTTTAAGATTTGTAAGACTGAATAATTGTTAGGCTGATATTGAGTAAGCCCTTAATGCTTCTCATAAGTAATAATTGAGTACATAGTCCATAGATTATCACTCTTTACAACAGTATATACAGTAGTTAGAATAAGATCATTCTTTATTATACAACTGGCCCTATATCCACCAGCTATGACGTTAATATCCTGTTGATCTATTATTGCAGGAAAGAGTGTGGCTAATAGAAGTCTAAGAATATTTCGCTTTCATTTGTTTAAAATTTTGCCATTTTCAAAATTAATATTTGAAGTATTTACCACCTCTGTAAGTACCAATAAAGATCCCTGTGAACACTTGCCTTCAGCAGCAGCGTTTTTATTTTCCATCCACTTAGTGACATTCATGGACTTGTCAGTGAACTGAGAGGATATTTTTCTGTTTTCTACAGGTGACCTCCGAAACCACTCAGAAGAGACTGGAGTCACAGACACTATGTCCACGTGTCTCTTCAGTCTATTGCCTTCAGCCTTGCACTCTGGCACACAAGCATTATTTTCTCTTTTCTGCTAGAATGAAGACAATAAAACAAACATTTTCTTTGGTCTTGAATTTGAGACTTTTACTTCAAAGTGTACACAACAAACCTCACACCAGCCTTGCTTCTGTGCTTGCTTAGTGGGACTGTTTTACCTCTGTTTTTACTATGTTTTATTTAGTTTGAAGCATTTTGATTTAATGTAATTTTCAATGAATTTAACTTTTAACGTCTAGAATTGATTTAAAGTTCATTCTGAGTAAGAACATTTAAGCAGCAGTATGTTGAATATACACAGAACTGTGGCTCTGATCTTTTGAATAAACTCAAAAAACCAGAGCCACGTGTGGTTTATAACTCAAATTATTGCCCAACAGAGGAGGAGCAGTTTTGTCGATATTATCATATAATTTATTACTGAAACACACACTCTCGTATGCACAGCACACGGACAGTCATCCCCACCTGACTGTCCAGTAGGTCCATCCATCTCCTCCACATATTACACTCACCTGACAATCTTGAGCTGATAAGGAAGCAGTTTTTCTCCAGAGAGAAACCTTCATACATCTCATAAGTCGGGCAGGACTATGTGTGGGAGAGAGACACGGAGCAGAGGAAGATACTTACTACTGCTACAAGGAAGAGTAAGGTAAACTGTCCCAGAGAAATTATAGAAAAACTAACGTGAACACAGAGCTTAAACTTCAAGTGATAAAAACAAGGAGTGTACAGGAATTTTACTATAGCTGTTGCTTTTGTTTATTTTAGGTCCTAATAGCCAGTCACAGCCAGTGTGCCAAGATGCGGTTGCCATGGAAACCTCAAGCAAGCTCTAAGAGACAAACACAAAAGATGAGGTCTTGCAAGTAATTATCTCCATTGGTACCCACATCCTGTTTATGTACTTCCCCTTTACCCCTTGGTGACCCAAAGAAAATCATCTGTGATCAAAATGCACTGAAACACTAGAGTCAAAATCACAAATTTGCCTCAAGGGTGTTAAACAATCTGTACAATATACAACCCCCTCTATCATTAGACCCTATGTTTACAATGGAAGAAACCTTGAGAAGAGGCAGAGAAGAGAGATTCCTCTGCCAGGACAGACATGTATACATATATATATAAATATATATATATACAGCAGTGAATATGCAGAAGCTAGTCAGAGAGATATGAACATATTTACCTCTGAGATGTAATGGAGTAGAAATATAAAGTAAGGAAAGTACACGTAAATACATTTGCACGGAAGCAGATTCCTGTACTGTACGCTAACGTCTCTGTATCCTGAGGAAAAACTCAAAGATTTTTTATTGTACATAAGAAAGTGAGATAGAGAAAAAATGATATTATACTTCACAGATCTGAAAAAAAAAAAAAAAAAAGACAGAATAAATGCAGTAATTTATTAAACTAAAAGAAATAACTTGAGAAAAAGACTTGTGTAGGAAGAGCCAAAACCATAACAGCTTGTCAAGAGACTTTAACACAGTTAAAGACAAAGCAATTAACAAGGCGGGAAACTTTTCTCCTAGACTGAAAAGTCACCCAATCATCATGGTCATCATCAATTATCATGGTCAATAATATCTGCATCCAATATAGTATGAGGAAGTTAAACAAGAAACATTCAGTAAATTAAGTACTTCATTGTGCACAAATACAGTAAAGTCAGGAGGTTGTCCAACTAGAATGAACATGAACATGTAAAGAGGATGTACTGACGTATGAGTCACTAGTTTGTACAGATATTACATAAAAGTATCATTGGGTTTACCAAAGTAAGAGAGTTTTGTGTTAAAGTCCAAAGAGATCATCAGAATCCTTTCTTTATTAAACTTTGTTCCGATTTACAGTTTTTCCCCATTGTTTACACAACAAAAGTGAATGCGTAGACAAGAGAATTGAAATTTCAACTAATTTATTTATGCCTGAAAAAAGGCACCAAATGAACTGAACTGGAAAAATCTTTCACAGACAACAAAGAGATACACAAAGTACAAAAGAGAGCAAAGTACATCGGTGCGCCGTTGCTGCTTTGATTTCATTCACACAGTGCAAGTGTGTAGCATTTTGTTGCAAAAAAAATGCCGTTCTGAAAAGAGGTTAAGTTTTGACCGAAGAGTTTCATTTCGACACAGTGACATGTTTTGCACCAAGTGCTGTGTATTATTGGGCTTGTGTGTAGAGTTTTGACTCACTGAGCCAAATTCTGCAAGAGGTGCGAAAGCAATCAGCAAGAACTGTATTACTAGAAAATAAGTCAAATCTGCTGGTGGCAGAAGAGAAAAAAAAAATCAATTGCCACCTGTACCAAATTTCATGCAGTAACTGTCAAGATATTTCACTCCAATATGTCAAAAGTGAGAATCACCAGAATGAGGAGTAAACGTCCTTTGGAGATGAAGCACTTGACACACATTTGTCAAACACAAACATCCTTTCAGTCCCTTTCAACCACGTGTTCACATCTGAGGTCAGAGGTTGAAGCTTCAGAACTGCTTAAAAGAAGAGGGGAGCCCAGACTGAGCCAGACCACGCTGGTTGATGTTCAAAGGAGAAATAGTGTTGTACTGATATGGCAACGTGAATAACAATTATACATTGTGTTCTATTGTTTCGATATTGCAGTGTAATTTTTCTTCCTTATCTGATTATGAACTACCTTTGGTTTGTCTGGTGAGAAGAAAAAAAAAAAAAAAGATTAACTTCACACCTACTGAAAGTAGTGCGTACACAGTTCTGGACATGGGAATTATTCCCATCTGCCACCGTTAAGGTCATCCCGAAGCTCTTATTTGAGCTCTGAGGAGTGATGAAAAAGCACACACAAGAGCATCCTTCACTGAAGTCTTTTACTGGACTGACAAACCCCTTTACTGGAAATCTGCTAGTGACTGGACACGACAACTGATCAGACATGGACAGATAACAGAAGGGTTAGGGTGTTCTGATTCATCATCTAGATTAACATATTAAACTATAAAAGTAATATTAAACTATATCTTGTTTTAAAAAAGTCCTGGTGTGCTGACACTGGTAATTGAGTGGCCTTACTAATCAATATCCCAATCATAAAATATCTCTACAGAGCAGTTTAATGCCGACTGACAGCTGATCATCCGTGACGTCGTCATCAGAAACAGAAATAACTCAGCGATTAGTATACCGACGTTAAGAAGACCCCGCATTATGCTGGCTTTGTCTGTCTACGACGGCCTAATGTTGTCTAAGTGTGTAATTGTATAGCATTTTGGTGTTTTATAATCAGAGGTGTGACACAACAACATAGGCATTAGTGCGACATGTGCGTCGGAAATACGAGCACCGTTGTCGCTTTGACTTGTGAGAGCTTCTTGAGAAACGAGAAAGAGCTACTCGAACTCGCTGTCTCCCAGTTTGCCGAAATTTTCAGCGGTAGTGTCGTGGTAACTGTCTCTTCAAGAGCGAGTTTGCACAACTACGGTGTTATCAAACACCCCACCCCCACCCTCTCACAGTGGCGGCAAAAAAAAAACCGATAAAGTTCCTCGTTACAGCCACTGTTCCTTTTGTCCATCTGGATATTAACTCCGGTCCACACTCACACACTTTAATGCTGGACACGACCCGCTATAAAACGGAAAAAAGAAGACTTTAAAAACATGGCAGTGCTACCTGGCAGACTCCGTGAATCCGCTCTCTCTAAAGATATAAATGGCTCATTTTAAGGTAATGTAAAAATGATGCTTCTTATTTTCAGGGTATTATGCATTTATGAAAACAAACAAACATTTCATTTCAATTAGATTCTCCTAAACCCCCTTAAGTCTCAGATGCAAGGAAAAGACATGAGCGAGGGAAACATGGATGCAACTACATTACATTCAGTAGTAATGTATCTGAATATATTTCTATAAACATGTCAATCATTACTTAGTCTCAGATTTTTTTCGTGTGGTACACTGCCATATTTCTTATTCATTCTGATTTCATTATTCCATTAAAGATGGGATCACTTGAGGTCAGGCGGTTGAGCTACAAATAATTCATAACTTTCAAACTTAATGAAGTGCTATTTGTTCAATATAAAACTGGCATCAAACATTGGCAAAGGTACCTGCAGCATATCTGTTGAATGCAAACAAAACACTTCTCAATGCCTTTGCAGCTGTGTTGAAGTTCAAGCATCCCACTGTTGCTAGGCAGGAGTGAAATGCAAACACATAAAATAGTTTTTATAGTTTGTGGATACATTAGACATGCATGTTATAGCGCATTCGACTTGCTGGTGAGATGTACTCCAACTGTACAGACACCATAGCACAAATTTGACTTTTTTCTCTCATGCCTCAAACCAACAGGTTGATGCAACATGACATACATGACAGATGTGATGTGCAGTTTTGCTGTTTTCCAACTAAAAAAGGGAGTGAAGAGGAACTGATTTAGCTGTTGCTCTGCATTTTAGTGGTTTTAATGTGGAGAGAGCGCTGTACACAAAGATATGGAAATGCTGGAGTGGATGCAAATATTTTCCCATGTTTCAAAATGCATATGACTTAATGTTGTGTAATAATTACATTTCTTGGGGCTTTTATGGAGATTCTTGCCATTGCTTGAACTTCGCCAAGTCCAGTGTTACTTTTGCCCTTATAGTAACCTACGGTGCAGTAGCTGCAGGCTTGGTTCTTGTTGTTCCAATGGTGAAAAAAATGTCTTAGTTACATATTTTTCCAGGAAAGTAAACTCCCATTTTTCACATGTAGCCGTAAAGGAAGATCATTTACAGGCCCGTGCAATGGGCTCTGGTACGCCGTGTGTCTGTTGCATCTTCCAGCCTACACAAGGAACATTCCTTTCACCTTGCCTGACTTACAGTGCATTACGTGTATTGAAATGTCCTTTAACATGGCACACTCAAAATCAATTTGCAGGTCATGGACTGGAGAATGACCAAAGAAGACACGAGGAGGCAAAGAATTGGAAAGGACCGAAGGTCAGTCCAATGGATGAGCTGTGCCCCAAGGCACGTGCACTTCAAAATGATTAGCATCAAAATGTTAAACTAAGGACATGGTGCTTTGCCTATGTCAGTTTAACTGAGGTGGACATGACAACTGCAGAAGACCCTTCTAAAACTAAATAAAAAAGCAAGGAAGAATGTCAGACAAGAAGACAGAATCACAGAATGCCAGGCAGAGGCAAACTGACAATATAAAGACACTCTCTGCTATGCACTGTTACTTTTACAATGCCAACATCTGAAAGTGAACAAAAGATAAATACTGTAGCTGTAGATCTTAAGATAGACATCACACGTGCTTAAACTGCAACAAAGCTGCGGAAAGCCTGAAGCTATACCAGTAAGAAAGTTCTTTCCCATTCAACCCATTTAGTTTAGTCCCCTGCATTTATGTGCTTTACACAAGCACTGTGGTTTGACAGAGAATGAGACAAATTTCCACATGGCAGTTTGGTTATATACTAATGTCAGGCATAGAACAACTACGCTGTTCACAAATGGTTAGGCCACGGGGTTGTCACCGGGGAGACTGGGGTTTGATTCTCTCAAATAACTTGAACCTTTTCTTGAATGTTTTTGTCAACATTAAAATCAGAAGTTCATGACATGTCAACATACACATATTATATTATTATTATTACAATATTTATAACAACTGTTTTTAGAATCTAATGCGACCCCCCCCCCTCCCAATCTCGTTAGCACCAGCCGCCACTGATACTGAATTACTGTAAAGAATTAGGCTTCTTGTAGATTTGCCCACACATTCTGTAAAGTATTAAGGAAAGGCATTAAGTTGATATGGCACATTTAGAACTGCAGTGATTGCACAGACAGGGGGACACCTTCATTATACAGGCTACTACAGAAAACACCAGTGGCAGCCAGTTGACATCAGAATATATTATTTAATTTAGATAAACCGTTGATGCTTTGTCAGCGAGGGAGTTTCTAATACGTCTAAAGATAACAATGTTGTATTTCAGTGCATTACCTTCCAAGATATGACATATTTAACTTCCACTAGATCGTTTACATTTCACAATTAATATAAATATTTGGAAATGCCTAGAAAAATACAGTTTTATGCATTTCTCATATTCGCTGTAAGACATGACAGTTTAAGTTAATTTGCAATTTTATCCATTATATGTGGCAGCTTAACAGCTACTTATTCTCCTTCTCTCCCATGTGTGTACATGGCTGCATCTCCTGCATATATTATGGTTGGATATGATGGCTAGAGGTAAAACCACAACAAAACTTGTACATTTCTCCACCGTACTGTGCACTGTTTAAAGGTGTACATGTCCAAAATGACCATTTACTACTATTCTACACTATACTATACTATACTACATCTACTACTATCACTGACTGAACTATTAAGTTTGCTCAGATGCAGCTTATGTTTCTCATTAAATTAGCTCTTCAGTCAAATTCATGAATAACAAGGATGTCTGATGTGTGTAGAACTGTCAGGAATAAAGTTCTAATGAGCAAATACATTCCTAAATTTGATGAAATTTGTTGTTTTAAATAAATGTTTTTAGTCCTTTCCAGCCCTTAGATGTGCTTATGTGCGGATATTATGCAGGAACGGCTATGGAAGTTAAAGTTAAGTACAGGGTTTGTGCCTGCAGAATAAAACCTGGCGGTAGAAGCTAACAGTACCTGTCTTCCCAGTGTTACTCTTGTTTGCTATGGCAGTTATGCTAATGTGCAAAATTAATGTGAAAACTTCCAGTGGCAGCTATTTTTTACACAGTTAAACTGGTATGCTGCAGGACAAAGAGGAAATAGGAGCTATATACCTGAAAGGACATCATTTCTGAATTACAAATGAGGGAGAGAGCCTGAAAGAGAGAATCAAAGAGGGGAAAAAAGTCCAAGCCGAGGCAGAGAGAGCTAAAGAGCGACGGCCTCTCTAGCCTTGGGCAGCCTGCTACTGTAAAAGCTGTGATTTATTCTGCCATCATCTCAGTAGATATATGATCTGAGTCTCAGCCTAGCCTGTCACACCACATACATATTGAGTGGCCTGCAAGAATAGGGAGGACTTGATTTATTATACAGCTATTTATTACACTGGGTGGGCTGGGGAGAGGGAAAAAAAACATGAAAACAGAATGAGATTAAATTTCCAAGCCTATCTATTACATCAGATTTGATCTGATGATAACTATAACAGGCAGAATAAATCACAGCTAATCTGTGTCTGTTCATCCCACCATGAGATTTCTACATCTTTTTTATCAGCCCAGAAAATGAAGATTCATGAATGCAAATGTTCAAATGTACCAGCAATAGGAAAGGCAATTAATGAAGATGACAATTCTTTTATTATGAATTAAAAGAAGGAAGGAAAATATTACAACACAAACACAATAGAGCAAAAGAGTTATTTTAAATCATACATACATTTAAAGTTGGCTAGTATTTTGAATCTTTTGAAAGGAAACGCAAAACTCAAAGTTTATATTACATTTAAAGATAAGCCATGAAAAGACAACGCCTTCCTCTTTCGCCGAAACAGTATGGATCGACTGGTATGGACTGCTTTCAGAGTGTCAAACCAGCTTCAAGGTGAACACACGTCTTGGAGATAAATACGTTTCCTAAAATATCCTCTTTGGACAATTTGGTGCCAGAGTGTGTGTGTGAGCCCCAGATCTCCATTCATGTTTTGTTATGTGCCCATTTAGATCACCTTTTAGCACATTTAGCCCACTTTTAGATCACATTAGCCTGGTTTTTAGGGTAATTTACCCTGCGTTAGCTGGGGGCCAAGGAAGCATCTGCCACTGTGTCAGAATGTGATTCCGGAAGATTCCACTCAAGTAGCTGTTTTATTGTGCCATCTGCTCAATCTGCTTGACTTTCTCTGTCTCCGTTTCTCTCTGTCTATCGGTCTAACCCTCTCTGCTTCATTTTCTACCTAACTTTGCTGGTTTGGTATCTCAAAAAAAAAAAATACTGACCTACTGACATATGTGCACAACATGGTTTTAACTATAGGACGGTAAGGTAAAGCAATGTAAGGATATAGCCACACTAATTTGTGCGTCTCTGTTCAGATGAGTGTTTTAGAGACAGGGTAAGGGTATGTGCCGGTATAAACAGGAGGCAGGTGCTTTCTTGGTTACTAAGGAGGAAGCGATAGTGAAAAGGTATGTGGTGACTGACAAGACTCAATCAAGCTGTAAACACTGTCAGCTGTCTGCATCATTGTTTCCAACAATCTCCATTTCGATCCATCCAGACTACAATGCAATCCTGCATTTTAAACACTGAAACAGGGTCAGCAGCATTTCCCAAAGTGTGCTTTAGGTATCCCGTGATGCCTGAGTGTAGCTAAAGTTGTGTTTTAAGAGAAAACTCTACCGTATTTCCTCAAATAGTGGCCAGGGCCTTTATTTACTTCAACTTTACAGGCCTTTATTTGAAGCAGGCCTCTATTGAGATAGGCCTTTATTTCTGATTCCCTCTGTTTGAGAAGTACATATATATATAGTATGTAGCCTGGTTTTGATCTGCACTGTCAAAACAAACTCAGCACTTCTTTAATACTTCCAAATTAAAAGCCCCCTAGCATTTCACAAACAGGGTGAATGTGAGAGCATTGCCATCTTTTCAGGTACTGCAAACTGCAATTTGTCTGTGATACTACCACAAATACATGATGAGTAAACTAGAAGAGCAACATGCTGAATGTAGTATGACTGTATTGTAAATGTGAAGTGTTAAATTCATTAAATCAAAGCAGAAAAGCTGAGGAGGAGAATGTGGGGGAGAATGTCAACATGCATGAGATCACAACTGTAGCAAAAGCATTTAGCAAAAATATGCACTTTATTATGACTTCGGATTCCATTTTTTAAAGCTGAGAAAAAAATCTGATTAGGAATCTATATTAATGTCAACCTGTATATCTCTTATTTTGTATTGTGTCCCCTGCTAAAATGCTTAATTCATATATATATATATATAGTTTTTTCTTCCTAACTTTAGAGAAACATCTTTGACTTTTGTTGTGAAATACCAAGCAATGTGACTCTTATGAATTATTATGAGAATGAAGCTAACATAGGTCACAGTGTATGTGAGACATGGAATGTGACTTAAAAAAACCCTTCTTTCTGTTAATTGTCCGTCTGACTGACTTTGTGATGGAGACCAATTAGGTTCAACCTTTATCAGCGTTTTGTGAATGCAAATCTGATGGCGATGATAGGGTTACTTTCTTGGTCATTTAGAATTTCATGTATTTCTTTGCACGGTTGAAACCCTGCACATTGAGTGAGGTACTAGAAAAAACCTCACTTGTCCTCGCACTACAATGAAATGTTCTACGTTTCTAACCTCCATGAACTGTAGCCTTGAGAGCTGACTCTATGAATAGCCTTGTTATTTAATGCAACCCAAGTGATGGGTGCATATATGAAATGGTACAAATAAAACCAAAGCCAGCAGAGGCATTGACCTCCATGTCATACACGCCCAACCATTCAATTTCAGTATCATATTTTACTGCACATCACTTTATTCCAAAACATGCATTCAGAACACATGTGGCCACTATAATATTCAATGTCACTTTATATGTGCAGTGAAAAGCAGCAGCTTTCTGAAAGTACATAGTAGACTGATCTGACAGACGAAACAGTGTTACATCTGTGACATACTTATGAATAACATTTTAAAGATATTATGCAAAGGGACATAATGTGATGTATAGAACTGTCTCTCTGTGTATAGGTTACATCTAGGAGGCCATACAATACTGTGACTGTGTCTCTTTTTCAACAAGTTCTTTTAAAACTAGAAGTGAACTCAGAGAGACCAGACCCAAGGCCAATAGTCAAATTTTCTCCTCGTTCCACAATATAATTAAACCACAAACAAACCGCAAACTATGACCTGTCTTCCTACTGTTTTTTCCAGTTGGCACAACTGGTTAGACTAACTGTCACCAGTGTAACAAAGGTCTTAGTTATAATTTGTAAGTCGGTGGTTGAAACAGATTTGTTTTTATTAAAGGGGGAGATGGGAATCTTGGCAGTTTCCCCATTGATGAAAATGTTACCGCTAGTTTGGGTCATGTGTATCACAGTGAGCCAGTAGTATCAGTTCTCACGTCACCCAATATTCCCTTAATGTATGACAGCTTTTAGCAGAAGAGCAGTTTTTTCTTCTACCCTTGAGCGCATAGTGGTAGAGCTTCCTGATATGCTTGGTGAGTTTGGTTATTTTTAACTAGAGACATACAAGTCTCTGTATAGCTGCCAATGGTAGAGCTGCTGCAAATGTGTCCCGTCTGTTGCAGCACTCCAAACTGTGACTTGTTTTAATTCGCTTTAGATCTTATCAGGTGGCATTATAATTTGATATACTAATGTTAAACATCATCACAGAGATGAAGCCAGCTAGGAGTTTGTTCGGAGCAGCATAAGACACTATTCAAAGACAACAGCCTCTGGTCTCCCTTCGAAAAACACCTCAGCTGTGACGTGTTTACACTCAAAGATTCTCTCCCTCTTTAAGAACATCTCTGGTTTAAATGAGTGCTGGTGGCATAGCAAAGCTCTTCTAACTTAGCCTGCAGATAAACTACTCTCTAATGTCAATGCCACCCCTTTTATTGATCTGCTCCAAAGTTTGGTCCAAAGTTTAAGAGGTTTGCCTTTGGCCAATGCTCTATCCTCCCAAGTTTCATGAAAATCAGTGCTGCTTTTACGCAATCCCACATGAGTGATCACAAAACCTGATCGTTTAAACCTACATCCTTTACAATTCTATCGTTTCTTCTGCTAAATACTTTGCATTTGTGCAACTGACATGGGACGCTTGGAGAAATTGGATCTGCAATCAAATGCACTCTTTCTATCTCATTTTGTGTTATTTTTTTTAAGAAAACAAACTTTATTTGTATTATTATTATTATTATTTACAGTCATAGATATAGCTAAGAGTAGTGATACCCAAAAGGGGGGTACGCATACCCCAGAGGGAGCAGGGGGTGTATTTAATAAAAGAAAAATAAGTGCACAGTTGGATTAAAAAAAATGTGATCCTGATCTGAGAATATACTGTAGTCTATGTAAATGCCAGCTTAAGGCCAACTGACAAGACACGTCTCATTTTCTTGCTGACCTGAATCAGTAATAAAAGCTTAAAGTCAAATGTCAGAGTTCAACAGTGCACCAAATGCATGCTGGCAGAAAAAAGGGAATGGATAAATGGTTGAAACATCCTACGTCTGCTACTGTAAGTGGCAGTAATGCAAAACATGACAGAACTGACTGAAGAAAACAAAAAAACCCTGACTGAAAACTGTAGACCTTTTAATAAACATGTCCTTCAATATTGATAGACTGGTCAGAGTATTTGCTTTTTAAAGTATTTCTGTTTCAGAACTTTTTGGAAAACTGGTTCTTTTTAAGGCTACACTATAACTTATTTACTTGCCTTGGTGGCAGTTTCATCATCATAATAACCTGTACAGACCAGTGGAATCCAGTTTACCATGTTTTGGACACCGAGACAGACATGCTGTGGATTAATCATTTAAAGACTGCAGTTTAATAGGAAGGGAAGTTTCCTCTTGGCACCATGAAAATTACTGAGAATTTTGGGCCAGCCAAAGACGGTTTGCCTGGTCTGAGTCTGGAACAGATTCTGACAGAGTGTTCAGCAGGAGGCAGTATGAGTGTGGCCCAGCGGGGATCTTTAGTTATTGGCTGAATAGCGGCCCCTGAAGCAGAGTACCGCTGAGAAAAAGGAAAGGGTTAAGTCATGAGTGAAGGTCTGAATGGGATGAGGTATGACAGTGAGCCAGACACTCAGTGGTGAGGCAGTGATTGGATGAATGAGATGAAATGGGAGGTTGAAGCACAGACGAAAGGCCGGACTCGACGGCTTCCTGCGTGTATTGTGGCATTATAGGACCTATAAGATTCAGTTAGCTGCAAATAGCGTCATCACTCACACTCAGGTGAGGTCTGGAAAGGTCAAACAGGCTGTCTCTGTCTGCATCTCAAAGACAAAGAGGTCAACAACACTTTATGAACTAAGTAACAATTTGTGCTGCATGTGTAATTTTACATGTGGACGGTAAGGTGATGTTTCTCAGATTTTGTTCTTTACTATAGAAATACATTTGGATGATTATAGTGAGAAAGATGCAAATGCATTTATTCCAATTAATCTCATTTTGTTTCTTGCTTAATTCCACAGTCACAAACGTAAATTCACAACTCCATACTCTGCACTTAAGAAGGAAATTAAGCTATTTGTGATCAGTTTCTTCTTGAGCAAGCAAACAAAAACCACTCAAAACACTGAATGCATTTAATATCTTTAAAGTTTTGAAATTAACTTATTGGCATGACTTCATCTAGTTTAGTTTTTGTTATCCTTCACACATTGCATTCACTAAAAAAATTAATAAAAAATAAACACCTGAAGTTCCTGATCTCATCATTTAAAAAAAGAAAAAAGAAAATCATGATTATGACATCAGGGTCTCCATGATTATGAGAACAGTTCAGATCATTCACTGAAGTTGAAGTGCTCAAATTTCAATAAAACTTTGAAAATCGTGGTGTTCTAAAACTTTTGATTAGTAGTGAACTTCATCATGCAAAATCACTGCTATGGGACTGTTAATGTACTTTCAAAAGTTATATTTTTTCCTAAAGTCTGATAGAGTGAGTCATATTACCTGCAGTAGCAGATCCGTTGTTAGCAGGTCTCAGTGACTTATCCTCTGGACTGCCTCTAACTTTTCTCAAACTGAGAAGCTATGGAGAATAACTTTAAATTTATGACAGACACACTGTTTTTAGGACTTTGTCCCAACTCAGCCAATTAGGAGCTACTTTTTGCCTTCGAATGTTATGTGATTTTTGTGCAAAGTCAGATGGTCACCAGTCAGACTGGTAAATGTTTTATTTGTCTGCTTTCATCATAATCTTCTCTCATGTATGTCAACTTTATCTTTCCTGTCAGGCAATATTTCAACAAACCATGGTTTATTTTGGCATATAGCTGTGAAACTGTTTTGCTGCTCACTGGTAGTCGTAGCTGTCCTCAAGCTGCATCTATACTTGAGTTTGTGTTGAGGACGTGTCTACTGATCTCTATAAGAAGGTTTTTCCATAGCTCCATCCGTCCCCAAACTCAATATCTCAGGGACGGCAAATTTGGCACAAACGTTCACTTAGATTCAAGGATGAACTGATGAGATTTTGGTGAACAATCATCAACGTCGCTGTAACCACATAAAATACATTTTTGGCCATAATTGCTGGTAAGTGAGAGAACTGCAACACATTTTGATGCAAGGATAGCGGACACATCTGTTTGAACTTGTTCAGCTAAAGCTTTGTTTATTTAATCACAGGGAAAGTGAGTCAGTCCCAATTGCGTTTATTTCTTCTTATAGGGCCGCTGAGTGCCACTTACCTGTAGATGGTGAGCCTGAGCACCGAACTGCTGGTGGAGAACCTGTGGATAAAGTGGACACTTTGAATGACTGAATGAGATCCAGCCTCTTAAAGTTTCTTTAGAAATTACTCATCCAGCCTGCAATCATAACTCACTACAACAAACTATTCTTATTTGCACTAACAGAACTTACTTAGTCTGGCTGAATCGTGCAGTCACATTTTTTTCCCCCTACAGAAGAGGAGAAAGGTCAGCGCTGTTCAGAAATACTTACACTTGTTAAGTATTAAATGTCTACGTTTCATCATTTAACAGATTTTCGAGCTAGAAACAGAATCACATGACCTAACTGTGATTAAACGCATCAGAACTGAAGCCGTTATATCGCTCTGTTCTGAACCACTAGACCCACACAAGGACAGTGATTTTGCCTCGAAGCATGGACGCCAACATATGTGAGACGAACTGACAAGGGACAAAGGAAGTTGAGCGGTATATATAGACTGTGCGATTGCAGATGGAGGACAGGTGAGTGTGGGTGGAGACAGGGCCAAAAGGACATGGAGCGGGGACAGGGCAGACAACAGGGATAACAAGACACAGGCGAGACGAGCGAGTGGAGAGAAAAGACAAAGACGGGAAGTAAAAACAAAGAAGGATTTTCAAAATAAATCAGTAAGCAAACCAAAAGCCATGGCATAAGTAGCTTCTTAAATCTGTCAAAAATGGATGAAAAAAGTCAGAAATGTAGATTCAATTTTGTTAAAGATAAAAAAATTTAACTCTACTTATGTATTTGCTCTCATTTCAGAGTGAATCAAACTACCTGAATTTCAACCAAAAGTGTCAAAATTGACTGTTCTGAACTAGCAAGTAGTGAATAAAACTCTAAAAAAATGCTGAATCCTGCTGAACAGACTAGCCACAGCCACAAAATGAGGTCCATATTTGAATAAATCCAAGAGTAAACAAGATTTAAACCAGTCAGGGTCACTTTAAGGACTTTTAGTCAGGAAGTACAGGTTCAGCGTACCGCCAGCATCTATTCCACAGGAGGAATAAAAGCTTCAAAGAGGGCGACCCCTGACTTGAGACAAGACTCATTAATATCAGAGGAGACATACGGTAGTCTGCACCCCTGCCAGGCAAACAGTAGGGGACTGCGGGATGCAGTGGGAATTGGAAACAAGTAAATTGCTGAGAAAAAAAGGGGAAAAACACACATGAAAAGGCTGTTACGTGATGCAATATGAAGTACAATGTCCTGATTGCAAAATGCTCTCAGTAACAGCAGGAGGATGGAGTAGAATACTGCAGCAGAGCTTTGCCATGCCGCCAGTGAGGCATGACGATTGGATGATGAAGCTTTCTGTGGCAGCGACTAATGGATAGGAAAGACAAATGATAGATGTTGCTCCCACAGTGAGTGACCTGTGTTTGTGAGGGATGGTACAGAGAAAGACGGTCAGACAGACTGACTGCGTCTCAGTTCAGATATATACAAACATACCCAGCAAGCGCGCACCTTTACCTGAAACGCTGTCGTCAACAACAGCCTACATGCTCTGCAAACCATGTGCTACAGTCAGGACTCCACCTGCTGTATCTTTCTCCCGGAGATATGAGGAATAAAAATATACCTGCTCTCTTCACAGCTGCGCCTTGGAGATAAGTCACACACGCAATCTTGACAGGGGAAAAAAGAAGCCATTTATTTAAATTTGTGGAGTTTTCACAGGTGAGGAGAGGGAAGCTGAAAGCCGGGGACTCGACATGGTTTGAAGATGTGTGACGTGGCACATTTCACATTTCACTGAGCAGATAATTAAGCTTTGAGCATGAATGTTCGTAGTTAATTTAAGGCGGCGCTTTAAGAAAAAAAGATACACAAGACTTGTCCTCATTTACCTGAGTGAAGGGTTAGGAGTGCAAAATGTCAGAACTTTAAACAGTGATTAACGGGGAAGCTGTCTAAAATTAGAGGCATCATCTTTGTTTTTCATTCATAATGTCATCCTGGGTTACGGTGTGTGTTTTTTTTTTACTTGCAATCCTCCTATATCTGAATCATATTCGGGGCTCAATTGTCATCTTATTAACTTGATTTGAACAGTTTGGTTTCTTCAAAAGACTGACTCAGGCGTAACTTTCGAACTCTGCCATTTTATGAAACATTTGCTCAGCGAACAGCTGGGGAATATGCCACAGTAAAGAATTACAAGCCATAGAAGAGCCGTAGAAAGTCAACACAGACGATACAGTTAAAACTTTGGATTAGTGTTTTTGCTAATACGTATACAAAATGAATGAATGTCTTGCTAAACATGCAGTGTGAACAGATCAGCTAACATGGGGACTCTGCCTTTTGGTTACCCATTACCATAGTGATTCATTATCTCCTAGCTTCACTGACGATGGCTGTTGTCCTTCACTCGACACGTAAACCTGCTTTCGGGAACAGGAGCCTGGTAAAGACAAGCATCTCAACTTGTTAACCTATGTAAAAGTTTGCCATTTTTGAGATTTAAGTTGGTATTCAGAAGGGAGTCAGTAACGATTCTCTTTTTTTGTTTGTATGTTTAAAAGCTCATCTGAACATAGTTTCAAATATTACTGATTTATTGATCGATTTACTCTCAACAAATGAATTCAGTTCAATTTATCTCAGGGCACGTAACATTTGCATAATAAAAGTCTGTTATTGTGGTTTGAGCAGAATCCCTGGTACTTCTTCAGTGTATTCAATTCTTTAGAAGTGCCACAAGTGCAGTGTCCTAATGCACGGCTGTCCGCTGTGTTTACCTTTATTACATAATGAATTCCTCAAAATAACATATACCTCTGCACACACAACTCTGAGCAACATGATGCAGTACAATTTTGCTTGGTTTTTTTTTCATTTTCAGAAGTAGCATTTGATTTATTATTCTTGCAGTGCATTACAGCGTAAGTGCTAATTTAATCTGCTAATATCGGTACTTTTACACTTGAATAGATTACATTCCTCCAAAAGCTCCCAAGCATTTGTTTTTACGGTAAGTCGAACATAACAGGGACTGCAATGGTTAATACAAAGAGACACGATTGCATAATGTTAAACGGACTGTACCGTGGACTGTGGTTATTCGGCATGTACATTAAGTATTCAGAGAAGATGTTGGAAAAGAGACAGAAGTCGCTGGAAACTCCTGCTCACTGACAGCTGTCAGCTGCCTGCTAAAATGAGATGAGCTTATCACATGCCTCACTCCTGCAGCTCTTCAGCCCCAGACCTTTTAGTCAACAAGCAACACTTACAACCATTTCACACCTCAGCCCTCACCTTATTCTAAGTGCACCTGCCCACTCATTTTGGATGGTAGTGAGTTAAAGACCGAAAATGTGATGTATTAACCTGGATCTTGGGACAAATTTATGATCTGGAGTGCTCTCCTTGATCAAATTGGACAATAACGATGAAATTATTGTTCCGAAACTAAATTCCAATTCAGCGCTTTGGTGGCCAAAGAAAGCCAGTGTGACAAGAATCACACTGTGACCAAGCACAACGTAATACGAAATTTCACCACGTAAATGTTTGTCTCACATTATGGCCTGAAATGGGGGGCGTAGCTTCCCTTCCTGGTAAAAGACTTTTAAGTAACTTCTGTTATTTCCTTTGCAATTTCCTGGATAAACGATAAACCAATTTGCATGATGATAACTCTAAAGATCTGTGAAATCCTACTCCAAAAGTATAATCATCCAGTGTTTTGTCGTCAGTGGTGGATTTTAAGTACTTTTACTCAAGTACTTTGACTTGTAACTTTTCCATTTTCTGTAGCTTTGTACTTCTGCTCTTCTACATCTCAGAGGTAAATAACTCCACTACATTTGTCTGACAACTTTAGTTACTTTTCAGCTTCTGATTTTTCATCCCCTTCCCGTCCAGTGAAACCAAATCCAAATGTCTCGATTTTGAATATTTGCGCGGAACTTAAGGATCAAGTGCTTGTTGAAAACTCTTTCTCCTTCTCCTCCTTCTTCCTCCTTCTCCTTCCTGCTATATAAACTCTTTAAAAAAAACTGTCTTGGATTAGCTGGAAAATCTATTTTCACAAAGATGAAAACATGGCTATTTTCCTGAGCTCATGGAGTGTACTTTTTTGAGATACGGGCTTCTCACAGGGCAGCAACGATGCATAATGTATGATGTTACAGAATATGATACATTGCTGCACCTAATAGTACATAAAGTACTGCAAACAAGCTCAATCTTAAACAATTTTCAGCACAGACACACTAATGCAGCAGTTATATGAATTCAGAAACATAATATATAATCGTACAACACTGACCGGGACTGTTTTACTGCCCAGATTAAGAACATTTATTTGTCACAGCATGGCATTAGTACTTTTACTTGTACGTGAAGGAACACCCTTCTCACCAGTGCAGCTCAATGCTTTATTTTGCTGTTGGTCTAAACACAGCTGTCACGTCAAAACCTCTGGCATCAAATATTTTGCTTTCTCAGTTTTTGTTTTACTGCTTTATAGTCCTTCTCAAGGAGGATCTTTGATGATAAATTGATCTATTTTTCTCATTCAGCTGTAGTATACCATTCCATGCATCTTACAATGGAAACACTTGAACTCACCCAAGTTACAATGTTATGGCTTTTGGATGCTGTTGCACAGGATAAGCTGAAGAATGGGAGAAAAGAGCAGAGGAAAATAAAATTACACAGGATTCCATATATGCCTAGCATCTTTCTTCGTGGGGCTACGGTTTTTTAAAAAGTGCCTTATAAATAAAGGTTATTACATTATAGACCTCTGCGCCTTGAAGTGGCATCATGCCTACAGGACATTTGGCTGAGATAGTTGTTTTCCTACTTCACACTTCTCAAATAAAAATGTAATGTGACCTTTAACACAAACACTTCACTCCCTATTAATAATGACTGATGTTTCCTCCAAGCTAAACTGATTTCTCCTTGTCAAAATTCACTTATTTTAAGAAAGTGCTGGCAATCCTGATCAGCATTGTATACTAGAGGCAATGTTCTTGCATCCATTTGCATTTTTGGCATCTAAAATGATCTGCTTTTGCTCTGTATGTGGGAACCTTAGGGTGAACAATCTTTATGTTTTCCAGTCACGATGATGAACTATTCCAGCCCTGACACACAGATCCATTTATTTGTTGAAATAAACATTCCCACCTTTGTACCCAGTTTATTCGACTGGGAAGAGCCGCCCAGAGGAGAGGGTGTACAGCTGAAGCAGTAAATCACCAGCAAACTGATGTACCTGCCAAACACCAATAATAGGATAAATACATTTGGTACAGGTGTGCCATAACCAGAGAGTAGCACTGCATTAGGAATAATTCATCAGTGGTAAGAGATAGCATATTGTATGTGTGTGTGGGCTCGCGTGAGTGTGTGAATGCTGTTTAAGTAGCCTCATCTTCAACACAGAGCACTTCATTCTCCCATTTATCCATGCCAAAAAGGGTAAAGGTAGCAAGCCAGGCGGATCCTATCAATTAATGGGATGTCAACAACCATGTCTGCATTATTCATGTGCTCGCACACACTCACGCAGGCTTATTAGAAATCTTCGGCTCACAAGCAACAGTGCGAGAGGGTTCCAAATTCATTATTTTAGATTACTTTTATCGTCTCTGTTTATTTCTCATCAGAGCTTTCTTAAGATTGTTATCTGTTTTTAATAAAGTTTTGTTTGTTCCGTGGATGTCTGTGCTCATAATCATTTTACATTTACTTTGTGGTTCCTTAACAGAATGTAAAGCACCTTGCATGATCAGATGTGCTGTAAAGTATATCAGATTTATCAACTGGGCTAAATTGGCAAGATGGCAAGTCCAACATTTTCTGAAATTATAACCACTAAACTAAATCAGAAAAATGTGGGACAGTATAAAAAAAATGGCAATTAAAAAAAAAGAAAGAAAGCAGTAACATTAAAATTTACTTTGACTTGTATTTTATTGTAGACATATTTCATATTTTGTCTTCATTTGTAAATATATCCATTCCTGACATTCAGGCCTGCAACACATTCCAAACAAAGTCGAAACAGGTGCAATTGAGGGCTAGTAATGAGTTATGAACCCACATTAACTAAATTTGGATCAGGTGTATTGGATATATCATCAGTTATTTGTTTGACAGCACAGAACTGCACATCTAACAGGACTGGCAGCATTGTTTGCTTTCTTAGTATTCACATGGTACTCTGGTATTCACTGGTATTCACATGTGATAATACAAATACCTGGTGGCATTCTCTCAAGCCCTTTTAACACATGTGACCAAGGACAGGAAATTTTCCATGTGAGTCGTGTTAACACGAGGCAGGAATGAACAGGAGCATGATGTAAAAAGTCTGCTGGAGGAAAAGCTCTTCCTTTTAAATGAAACTCATGTTTGAGGATGTAGTGAGTGAGTTTATAAAACAGTGTGTAGGAGCCATACTAAAAGTGCACGTGTGCAAAAAAGCCAAAAATGGCATATACAAAACTATAATCGGATTTATAAAACCGTGCGTGTGCACACCTGCAGGCAATTTTCCCTTTACAAATCAGAGTTCACCTGGAAATGTGCACACGTAGATCAGCCTCTTATCCTGCCTTCTACACTCGTACATTCATTCTTACTATCAGTATGCAGTCATGGGTTTGTGTGCTTATTCAAAAAGGGTTTGTGTGTAATCTATTAGTTCAAAAGCAGCTGAAGAGATATGAAATGTTTTGCTGGTTTGGTGTGTATAGTTTCAAAAATTGTGCCTATGCAATAAGACAAATCTGTAATACCGAGGAAAGGTAATCCAGACTTTCATCCTGTCATCATCCTCACATTTCAACAGTAGCAGTGATCCACCATTGGACCTCCAACTGTCTCACATGCAAATCCCATCCAGCCCTCTGCTCTGCTCTGGGGCTGTGGAATATGATGTGAGGCAGTGCTGATGAATCTGATTTGATATTTGATTTGGTTTATATTATTTTACAATTGAAAGGTTCTTATGGAACAGTTGTGGCTCACTAGCACGGCTGCTGCTTTACACATTTATAATAAATTGGATCCATAAATAGGCTAATATATGAGTGAAATTATACGCATCTGAGGCATCATTGTATGTACCATGACTCCTATTATATTTAATGTCTACAATTTGGCTTCAGTTCACCACCTCACCATCTGCGTCACCCATTTTCAAGAATTGTTTGTACGCATACTCAATTTAATTTTTTTTATAAATGTCACCTTCGTGGGAAGTGGAACACGCCTTTTTCAGGCCCTGTTTTGTGTATACGCAATTGTTATAAATGAGGCCCCTGATCCGGGGGAGACTCAGGACTAAAAGATGTCAAAAAAAGTAAACGTACGTCTTTGGAGGAGGTATGGTGTAAGTCTCTGGGAAGTAGTTGTGTTCCAATGTGCACCATGTGGTCAACCTGGAAACTGCAGTTCTGCGGTTTGGCCATTTTATTTAAATGCACTATGTTTCATAATGACCCCGGTAAAGAAAACCAGGTGCAATAGTATTTTATACTGCGAATGTTCTTAGTTTCGACCATTTCAGGCTTGGCTATAATACCAAGAAGCATAGGCATATTCCAGGATGTACCGTCTTCCTCAGTGAGTTAATTAGATTAATGGATGGACTACTAACAGACTCAAAAAAAGGTGCGTAGTGGTAGGGAAATCAGAATTAAGGATGCTGCTTTTCACTTCTATTGCTCTGGGTATTAACTCACTACCTTTATGGCTGGCCTTACAAATTAGGTGCTTAAACCAGAGCTAACACAGAAAATCTGACATTACTCATGCCTGCCCATAAAGTGGAACAGTGAAATTTATAATGTGTCCTGGTAATACTTCTAAGCAGATCTTGACATAATGACTAAACTATATGTGCTATCGTGCTATATTATAAACATAGCTTTGTCATCTCTGTAAAACGTTACTTTTAGTTTGGGAGGAAAAGGCATTTATTCTTTTTACCCTGCGTGCATGTGAAGCTCTTCTGAACTCACAGTTGGATGCATTGAAACTTTGTTGGGATACTGAATGAGGGAATGGCTAGAAGTGTTTAGATTTTTGTGCTTCTAACTAAAGAATTAATGGAATGCTGTGGGAAAAACCTTTTTTTTTGGTCCATTATCAGAGATGGGTATTTTTCCCTACACAGGGTGCATCCGTGCATCTCCTCTTGGTCATGTTTCATTACCCTGTGCACTCAAGGCGAACAGGGTTTGTGTGTGAGAAGAATAACTCACAGACGAATACATCAATCTTTATGAAACTTGGTATGTACTCTTTATTGATGGAGTGACTATCTTGGAACCCTTTAGTTTTTCCTCCATCTAGCTTAAGAATGAATGAAACGGTGTCCAATACAAACAACACTTCCTGTAATCATTTCAAAATTAAAGGGCAGCGTAGACCAGACCAATATGAACTCATGAATAATCCTTATGACACTTCATAGGAGCAAATATCTAGAAGCAATTACATTTTGCTGGATTAACAAAAGCCAACAATGTTGTCATTCTTTTTTTCAGAAAAGGTGTGGCTTCATGAAAAGTTCGCTTTTGTGTGTGTGCGACAAGTTTGTAAAAACAGAAAATGGTCTCAGAAAGCATAGCGATCATCTTATATCCTCTTGGAACAGCTTGTGATGTACTCAGCTTGTCTGTTTTAGAGTTTAAATTACGTCAGTCACTTTGACTCAGCATGAGACTTGAAGTTTTTTATAATTATAGATATTATTATTAGAATTATAATCATAACCTCCGCAGTAACTCAAGGGCAGAACTTTGAAAATAATTTGTAATTGGTCAAGTGCATGTATACGTGTGTGAAAGTCAAAGTGATAACATTTGTTCCATATCCTGCAATAATTATATGAAAATGCATTTGGTTTTTAAATGGAACTGCTACCAATAGTAATAATAATAATCATATTTATATAGCACTTTTTAAAGACACTAATTAGTGCTTCACATACAACAGTGTGCAAGCACATTTGCAAACACTTTGCTGCCATACATTCACAACACATACAAACCAAACTAAAGTTAAAACACAAAGCCAACAATGAAGAGCAACCGTAGATTAGAAAAATCTGAAAAACGTGAGTTGTAAGCAAGCATTTAAAGCACACAACGAATTCAGATGATTGGAGAAAGCGGCTCCCAAGTTTTGGAGCTAGAATCGCAAAAGCATGGTCACCTCTGGATTTAAAACTGGACCGTGTAATGAAGAAAAGACCTTTCATCAGATGACTGGAGAGTATGGCAGCTGGAATAAAGTAGCCAGTGAAGGGAAACAAGAATTGGTGTGATGTAGGATTGACAACTACTGTTAGTAAGGAACCTGGCTGCCATATTCTGGACCAACTAAATACAGACAAGGGATTAGTGTGTGTCTGTGTGT
>JAPQRN010000010.1:5303458-5316383 GCA_037367275.1 Coranthus polyacanthus
TCAGTCTATTCTGTCATGTAGGTATGAAGACATGTTGCTTTCTGCACATGCGTCTTCCACTTGAGGATAACATTAGAGACAAGTTGTCTGAGGCTGATACAACGTTTTAGAAAAGATGTGTTAGAAAAGATGAACAAAGCCAGTATCCATCATCCAAAAAAGAATGAAAAATGAAAAGTAAAATCAGTAAATTATTTACAGAACATTCAGTCTTAATCACTGGACATATATACACACAGAGGCTCAAATGAAGACAGCTCTGCAGTTTGTGATGTTTATGGGAAAAAAGGACAAAAACATTGAGTTACAATATTTCTTGTGACCAAAAACACCGCTGCATTTTTTGAACTGGCACACGTCCCTGAATATTATTAACAGCGTTTTAGAAGCTTGTTTTTAACCATGAATATGATTGCTTTGATTTAACATTTCAGATCTGAAGTTCCCATAATTATTAATCATGGATACACCACTGTATTAAAAAAATGTATTTATGAATGCTAACAAAACTATTGACCTTGATTAAAGTATTCCATCCATCCTTCCTCTTTTCCATTTCAGGGTCACAACACTCTGCTGAGAAAACGTATTTCAATTTGCAATCTTGTTTTTTCAGTCATTATTCAGAGATCGTGACAATAGGTGACGTTAGGGAAATGCTGCACTTGCTGATTATCAGGGCGCTAATTAAAGTATCAGGGTCCCAATATGTGTTTGACATAATTTATGCAAAATGTTTTAACTACGTTTATTACAAATTCTGCCATCGTTTTAAGTTCAGACTATTTAAGGTTTTAACAACACTTATCAATTCACAGCCCCATACATGTGGCAAACATTTACCCTTTAAACCCTTGCCAAATTAATTTACTCGACCCACAGTTGTCAATAACCAACTGACGGCAAACACACTCACCATCAACAGACTGGCACTTAAAACGGCAGAGAAGCAGTCCAGTGGCAATGAACCGCACCAGATTGTCAGTTTTTGTCTTTTCTTTTCCAGTTCAGGATCTTACCGGCTGCCTCCCTCTATTTGTAGAATCAATCGCTCTGCCCAGTCACGTTTTGCTGCCAATCGCTTCAGAATTCTTTTTACTTTGACGTCCTTTTGTGCATCAATGTTTGCAGTCCTAACGCCGGTGTCCGTCTCACTGGTAGTGAAGTTGTGGCCCCCCCCTTTATAAACTGTCAGGCTGCAATCAGTCGATTGCTGATTTGATCAACATGGGGCCATTTGCTGTCAGGCAGGTTTGCCTCAACAAAAGGTATGCTGTGAATTTTATGGCACTTTTCCACTGCATGGTAAAGGCTCAACTCAACTGTACTCGCTTTTGGTACCAGGAGCAGATATATTACCCCTGTGGCGGGTTCTCATAGTGAAACTCCATCAATGTCATCTTCAACGAGACACAAAACGTCTTTTTAAAAAAAAAATAAATAAAAATGTCTGCTTCATTTGACCATGGTGTGGTTTTGCAAGTTGCCATATAATCTATGGTGTAGTATGATAAATGAATAGAATGTTATAGTATAGTAGCCTGGTTATTTAAAAATGGCAGGTTTGTTCCATTTGCACAAGATGTCTGCAGTGTTTTCACATGAGCTTTTGTTACTGTCGCCTCAGTTCATTTGGAACCAGAACAGAGGTGATACCAAGCCAAGAGCTGTAAATTCAAACAGATACGTCCATTATCCTTGCATCATAATCTGGAAGATTACAGGAACCACACGTTTATTTGACTTGAAGAACACAGTGTGCTTTGGTGAGTACCACTGAACATAACCATTCGCCAAAAGGTTCCTTTTAGTCCAGTATCACACTGGCATTAAACAAAGATGGATTGTCTGGCCAAGGCTTATGTAACAGAGACTATAGTCTGAAAAGCAGGTGGGACTTCTGCTCTCTCAGGTCAAATATATTTAATGAAGTGCCTGTCCTACACACCCGCCTAAAGATCCATGGTGATCGAGCTTTTGAAGCTGAACCTGAATTGTGGAAGGCTCTGCCTGCACCGCTAAGATTGGCTTTTTCTGTGGAGTCTCTTAAAAGGCGGCTAAAGACGTAATGAGGCGGGTATTTGGGTAATATACTGTATATGCTTTTTATTTAAATTTTACATTTAGTCTTTTTCAACTTATAATTTACTTTTACTTTCTGTTTTTAATGCTTCTCACTTAATGATTTTGTGTGCAAAAAGCGCTATATAAACAAATTTTTAGCTTTTTGCTTTTACTCAGGTCTGTTGCATTCTTCTTGTGGGATGGACTGTACACATCTTCATACTTGACTGGTTTATTGGTCTGTGTATGCATGTACTTATAATTAGATGTTTTGTTCACACTCACATTAAAAGCTGCTGGGGATGGAGACATTATGCCATATTCATTATTACATGTGATATATATCTTCTGGTGGACATATTCACACTTGCATTTCCACACTGTTTCTGTAGGGATACAACCACGAACTAGTTCACTGATGAGACTGAACAGCTTGAGACAAAGTACTTTATCACTCAAAAGTGAGACTCATTAGTGTGTAAGAGTTTGGATGGAGCACTGCAGAGTTCTGCAAAGAAGAAAAATGAACAGAGAAGTGCAACGCATCAATAAAGGAGGAGAACAGAACATTGAACTATTGAGGAGCAAACTCTCTATGTTTCAGACGGCGTGGTGATGGTTCACTTTTATTGACACTTCAGACTGGAGTGGTGGACTCTTCAGGGTGCAGGAGGTAAAGTGAGGCTTTTCAATCATTCATTTTGGAGCGAGAGTAAAAAGAAGTGATTAGGAGCTGGGGGAGGGTGACACAGAAAAAAAAGGTATGAGCTGGGAAAAAAAACAGACAAAGAGAGAGCCTGAGCGATTGGGAAGGGGAACAAAACGCAGACTAAATTTACTCATGGCAAGATGAGAAATTAAGAGAGATGTACTTCTGCCAATTATGTATCCTATAAGTAATGCAAGTGAGCTCATTAGCTGAAGGCCTCTCCACTTTCAGTTGCAGTGCTCTTAAATGAATGGCTTTAGAGATTTTTAATAGAGACACCCCACACAGCTCAGCCATTGAGAGTCCACTCAAGAGTGCAGTTTTATAATGGCACCTATTTGGACTCATTATGCGCAGTACCTCTAAATGCACAATGTTGTACTTAAGTAAAGGTAAGAGCCGGCTTTGTTACAAAGGAGTCACTGCATTGTGAGTGCATTGTTCAGTCTGGAACAAAAAGGTACTTAAAGAATATGCCAGTGTGTGACAGGAAATGGATTTGGAGTGCAATGGATGTTAAATGGTACAAAGGACCGTTTAGAGTGATTTTCATAATGCACGCAGTTTGAATGTGGAAATTGGAGTTTTTTTGCTGGAAGTTATTGGTAATATGATAACTCATGTAAGCGTGTAGCTTCCAATAGAAACGGGTACAGATGTGGGAAAAAAAACCTTAACTGGATGTGAAACTTTGATTTTAGCCATTTTCTAAGAATGACAGTGTCGGTTAGTCAACCAAGAACAAACATAAAAGAACTTGTTCTCAACTTTCCATGTCTGTCTCAAACAACAGACAGGAACCCGTGTGAACACTGAAATAGATTTCGGAATCAGAAATAACTTTATTCCCGAGGGGGAATATGGAAGTTGATAACAGACAGCCACATGCAATAAGAGTACAATAAAAATACATTATACCTAATTAAAAAAAAATGCTTCCTATAATCATTCCTCTTTTTCACAAAATAAATAAAGAGAAAAATGAACTAAAATTAATATGTGGCCCCAACCATCTCAGAGAAATCAAGGCGATTTCTTTCAGAGTCACAGTTTTTTGTTAATATTTCATCATTTTGCTTTCACCGCAGATCAATGGGAGTCTGAACGATAGCCACACGTTTTGACTCCCTACAACTGTTGAAACCTCATTATGTTCAAATAAACTTTCATACATATTTTTGCACAGAACAAGGGCTTTGGATTTCATCCCCCATCACTTTCAATGAAATTGCACCAGGAAGGGATCTATAATTATCCAATATGAACAGAACTGCAGCAATATGAGCGCGATTACAGCAAACAAAACTCCCATGATCCCGCACTACTTCAATATGTCCTCTGCTAGTATTAGTATTGCTTTGATTGAGAGATTCCTAGATGTTTAGTGTGTGTTAAGGTCCAACATGTATAATAAGCCTGACAAAACTACAAAGTTTGACTCAAAAACATATCTGTACTATTGAATGCTTTTACTGATACAAACAATTAGAATGGTGCTATAAATGTCTACATAATCACACCGCACGTCACAGCAGATTTTAAAAGCATAGTTTGACATATTCCTTCTTGCACGTCTCACTGTGTGTGTCATAAACACCTGTCTAAAACTGACTGAATAATCCTGCCTTTTTCCATTAAATTTAAACTGTGAAATTGCAAGGTGATCCATTCTGGAACGTAAATTACAGCCGGTGTACAAATGACCTGCACGAGAACTGTAGTTTACCTGATTGTATCACATTTTACACTGTAGCTCCATGAATAGGTGCGGCAGAAAGGCTTTCCTGATCTAACAATAGGAAATGAATGTTGCCTGTCGCTGTGTTTATTGCAGCCCTATTCTAAACTGTCCAGAGTACATTCAGTGTCTCAGAGTTTTCTTTTCTTGTGCATCAGACCCGCTCTCCATATTACATATTATGATGAAATATTGCTCTTTGTATTGTTTATTTCTCTCTTCAGATTTGGTTGTCATATCTTCTGCTTTTCAAACAGAATGCTATAATATTGTGGCCCTCTTTTACTTCAGGAATACAAGTATAGCAAATACTGTGGATAAAACTTCAAAGATCATTAATGTGGGGCGACTGAGACATATTTCAATCATTAAAGGGCTACAAATCATCAAATCCCTCTCCCTACAATCTCAAAAAGACTGTCATGATGGAGGCTGTGCATCTGTAACATGACTTATTAATCATTTATCAATAATTGTTTTGATGTATTACTACTCTTGTGTTAACATTTACAGTGGATTTTCACTTGTTTCTGTGCTCATTAAAAATAACTGCAGACCTAGACATTTTGTATTGGCTATAACTCCAGCTGATTTATAATGATGTTTTGTAGGTGAACCACCCCAGTGAAGTTCTATAGATTTTAATGTCTGTGTTTTGCTTCTGCTGAGGTTAATAATGTATTAAATCATGTGACAGATCCACACAGACATCCTCTCTGAACAACCTGACCAACTATACTCACATGTTATCTGTACCAACACTCTAATACGACTCGTAGCAGCGTTAGATGAATGAGTGGCCCTGCAGAGATAACACGAAATACCACAGATACTGTTAAAATATTTTTTAAAAAAATCACTAAGGTTGTGAGCTGGTTAGGTTTAGGCACAAAAAACAACTCAGAGTTAGGAAAAGATCATGTTAGAATAAGAACTTTAAGGTTAGTTCAGCTGTGTTAGGTTTTCTCCATTTTTTTTATATTAATTATATTGATCAGCCACTTATGGATCAAAAACCCTGGGACAGAATCATTCCTGTACGAATGCTGTTTAAATAATGTGCTTATAGTGATTAAATAGTCCACGTATAGTGTTCATTTCGGGTCTTTTCATACAAGAAGTTGGTGCTCTCTGGACTTAAAAATCATTTTCTCTTCATGAAAAACGCCACCTGTAATTGAAGCCACGCTCCCAGCTTGTTAAGTGAATTGATAATATGGGGTCACGAGAGGCCTCCGCGATGCGGGATGTGTGAGTCGTGAGCCTGACGGAGAACAGAGTTGGGTTCTTGTGTTTAAGATACTCCACTGGGAAGCCGCTGGAGGAAACAGTCTAAGCTAATCATGTCATATCCTTTGAAACATAATTGCGAGCCACTATGAGGGAAAACCCCTGTGACACCTGCTATTCACAGTCGGAGATAACAGGTATTTCACGCAGTTACAGCAACATACATGTATAATGTAACAGGTAGAGTATAGAATATCAATCTATACTTGTCTCTATTTACCACTACTAACAGCGCAAGGTGTATAAACCCCAGTGTCACTATAAAACTGAGCATTAGACCTACAGACAGCTGACAAATTAAAGGTTCGGTTATAGTGATCACCTTGGCCCAGACAGACGTGATCACTATAAGCGGTTTCCACTGTACTTCAGTTGTTAATGACCTCATATTTGAAGTGATACTAAAGACTGAATCATATTTTTAGAGCTTTAAATAGAGTTATATAACTTCAGTGCAGGTGATAATCAACATAAATATCAATAATCAACATAACAGCTGTGTCCTGTGTTATAGGGACCAGGGACAGGCTTTCTTTGCATGAAAAATAATAAAGTAAAGTAAAGTTAATGCAGGTTTTAATGTCTTCCTGTTGTAAAATGACAAAAAAATATGAATGCTTCTAAAAAATCTAAAAAATATTTCAAGAAAGCTTCCTGGTAGGAACTGCGTGTTCTGTTTTTCTTCTTAACCACTTGTGTGCTATTATCGTGTCAAATGAAATCCTGAGAAAGCATGTATGTATCTAACATTTAAGCTTACTTGTAACTTTGATGACCAAAACTATTATTATTAGTATTATTTTTTTTTTAAAAGGAGCCGACCAGAGAAAATGGGATAAAATAACAGCCATTATTTTATTTTTTTTTCATATTTCTTTATTATGAAAGGGTATATTTATTAAATTGCTGCATACTTGATAACAAAAGGTGCCTTGTTTTAAAGCAATTCTTTTTTTAATTACAGTGTCGCGGTCACAGTATATTTATTGGAACAATCACACAGGCATGTTCCCCTCCCACTTGTGTGTGTCATTTCATATTCTCCCTGCCATTATGTTAATTCATGGTAATTAACTAAGCAGTGCTTGGTTTTTATACACAAAAAAATATAATAGCAGGTAATAACAGGCTTTCTATTTTTTTCAGTGTTTTCTTCAGCAAATATAAGAGGAACTCATGTTTTACAGCAAAGTCTGTACAGTCGGCAATAGTTGATGTGTACTGAAAATATTGACATCGGAGGACAGGAAAATGATGGTCTTTGAGGAGCATCAGTGTGTTCTGTGGAGGTGTAAATGACCACTCGGTATGGCTGGGGGTTTTAAACATTTCATAATAATGAAGTAATGCATGGATGATCAACCTCATCTGACTTTAGCCATCAGTCAATGAATGTTTTTGTGCCTGTTTTAGCCGTATGTCCACATAAGAAAACAGAAAACGGAGTATGTAAATCTGAAGCCACACAGTTACTGTTGTAGCGTTTACTGAAATTCCCAGCGAGCAATGTCAGAAAAAAATTATAGATGACTTTCTGTTGCTTCTGTGGGTTATTAATCATTTTAAAGTGTCAATATCATTGTATATATATGTTGATTTTTGTTAATGGCACAATGCTTTTACAAAGTTATAGTGCTACAGGGTAACATAATATTATGGGCCTTGATTAAATCATACAACATTTCATACTTTCAAATGTGTAAATCAATCAGAGACTCCCATTTGGTAAACAAAAACTTAAGACAAAAATTCAAAATGAAATACAAAATGAAATTAGAAAAATGTGAAACTATTCAGTGGGAGATTGACCTCCAGTATGGGCTTTTCTGCTTAGGCCGCTTCCCACGCGACCCGGACATGGATAAGCAGTAGAAAATGGATGGATGGCAAAACTTCATCATAACCTTGGTCTGCAGCCTGTAATCCTGCATTTAAATATTGAAATATCTTATCACATTGCGTTAATAAATCTATATTTATGTTCATTTTGTTTCAAGACTCTCAGCTTTGTAATAATCTGGATGAGCTTGTCAGATGTCGGATGTGGCATCTGGACAAAGTGCTTTGTGCAAATTGTTCCCACACAAAAAAAGTGTTTTAAATAATCTGCATTAATGTGGACATAGCCTTCATTTCATGAGCTCTAATAAGGATTGGCAAGTGGAAAATTGTGATGTTCAATTAGTTAAGAGATGCTATTCACAATTACAGAAAAAAATTCTCTCAACCACTAGCAATGGTACTTGAAGCATAGCAACATAGACTCTCAAGTGGATCTCAAGTGTTTTAATCATCTTGTTTAACTAAAAAGGCAAGAACGGCACAGGATGCCTCAGTTCAAATCTTTAAATGCAGTCTACACACTGTTGAATACCAAACCATCAGCCAGATCAGTGAAGGTCTGATGGAACAATAAGTACTCTTCTACTCACATGCATGATTCAAACAACACTGACTTCACAAACATAACTCAGGTTTGATGCTGGTAAACTGTGGAGCAGGCAGGTAGAGTTAAAAAGAAAAAGAAAAGCGGTTAAAACTGGCAACACAAGAGTCCAAAACAGCAATGTCCAAAAAGCCCAATGAATCAAGGTTGGAAAGCTGCAGTAAAAAAGGCAATAATCTGACAGAGGAAAGTGTGACAGAGCAGGTTTATATAGTGGAGAAATGATGGAAGATTAGCAGGTGTGTCAGGAGGTGTGGTGAATGTTCTGATGACGGAGCAGATGGGAAAACTGAGGGGATGTGGGAGTGGCTGGGTGAGTGGAAAAGCACTGACAGGTGAATATATGGAAGTGGAAGCAGGTGGTTGGCAGAGATTGCTTCTATTTCACATTTCCTTCTTGCTTGAGCTTGGAAATAATTCCTGTGACACTATCATGAGGCTACCTGGAGGAACTATAATACCTTGACAATAACACATACCAGTCTTTTAATGGTCTGACAAACCCCTGTATTGGAAATCTGTTTCTGATTGGACGCTACAAGCAGTAAGGCTGATGGTGAACCACATCACATAATCACTGATGTTTTAATGCTGAAGTGAAGAGAAAAATAACCAAACTCCTAACCTAGCTCATTGCGATTCATTATCTGTTCAACGTCAATTTAAATATATTGTTCTGAGTTAGACACAGTAGGAATTAGCCATGTACCACATGGACACTGGTTTGATTCGCAGCTGGCCGGACCATTCACTGCATGTTATTCATCTACTCTATCCTTCATCTCTCTCCATAACAACTGCCAAACAAAGGCATAAAATGTCCACACAAATAATCTTTAAAAATGTGGTCTGAACATCTGAAAAAAAATAAGCCATAAAACTCCCTTCAGTTTGTATAATATACATAATAATATAACAAAATAAATTCCAACTTGAGAAACATTACAAGACATTTTAATCATCAGAATAATTGAATAATGTATTTGCAGATTGAGTACAGCCTTGTAGATGCACATAATTGTTAAATTAATATAAAACATCTTGGCAATAGAAGTGGTTCATGTGCATTCACAGTGAACTAAATTTACATACTGTGACACCCTGCAGAATTGGTGCCAAAAATCTAGAGCACTCAAAATACTAATTTGTGTTTTGCATATGGTACCATGGTGACATTTAACTATATGTATGGATCACTGTGACGCAAAGAACCCCTCACTGTTATCTATGCCCTACGGTATTACTTTTGGCATTTCCTTGAAAAATTAATTCATCTTAAAAAACACATTATCTTCTGAGGAACAGACTGTTTGGGAAGCCTAAGCACTCTGTATGTTTAAAAGGAGATCAAATTAACAAATGTGTTGGGCCATGATTGGCTCAGCCTTCAGCACATCCACTTTAAATATAGCCCAATCTGTATCACAGATACGTTGTACCTGTAGAGCTTCATATTTTATTAGAACATCACATCATTAGAGCATGAACAGTCAAACACTGCACTGGTCGATAAATCAATGTCACCACCGTACTGGACCAGTCAAGACTGCCTTGGAAACACATATACATTAAAAAAAACACACACACAAAAAACAAAGAGACCAAGATCATAACAACAATTCTGAGAAAGTCCATAAACAGCTAGCGGTTTCAACTAATGGCCAAAAGAACTCACCCTGCATTTCACACACCAGGATGATATCACTGAATGTTTTCAAATATAAACCCTACCCAAATAAAAGACTCACCAAAGACAAATCTCATTTTCCAGCCTTTACCTTTACAAATAGGTGCTAATAAGGCATTTATCCCGTATTAATGGGTCACATACATAGTATACATTATATTAATATTAATTCATTATTTTAAAGGAATGAGAATCTCTTAAAACGTACCAAACAACATAAAAGCCATTCCTAAGGTCTCAATTTAAATACTTCTTTCATTCTTAGACAGAAGATGTGCATCATGTTAAATTACCTCTCCTTCCTGCTTCCTGTCTGATCATCAGTTAAATACACTATAATGACTCACTTAAAGGTCCAGTGTGTAAGATTTACAAGGATTTAGGGGGAGCTAATTACAGAAATGATTATGGTTCCATTAGTGTATAATCACCTGAAAATATGAATTGTTGCGTTTGTTTCTTTAGAAGTTGTCGTATATATCTACAGAGGGAGTGGGCCGCCTTTCATGGAGTCTTCTAGTAGCTGAGAACAGATTACCTCTTTTACCCTTTTTTCTGTTTCTAATACGTGGCAGTGGCACTATGTCTGAGTGTGGACCAGAGTTATTATCCCCTTAACTAAGAAGCCCAGAACGGACGAAACAAACACTGGCGACCACTGTAGGTAAAAGGTCAGGGTGAAGGCAGAGCAGTGCAATCTGCGACCTCACTTCTACGTAGAAGTCACTAAATAAAGTTGGTTAAAATTCAAAACTCATTTTAGTAAATCAAATGAGTACCAATTACCTAATTGTGAGTATGTGGTGATGTTCCTCCCATTCATCTTCAGAGTCATTGAATATTGTTTAAAACCAAAATACTGCCAGAGACAATGAACTCAGACAGTCTTTATGTATGGTTGGGTCTCAGCCAGTTAAACTATTCATCAATAGTGACTCAAAATGTACTTTACCAAAGAGCAGAACATTAAAAGATTTCCAATACGCTAGATTTGGAATAAGGCCTTTTTAAGAATATCCACGTGGAATTTGCTGTTTACATGACCCCGATCAAATTCCGATTAGTCATATTCAGGTTACATCCACGTTAGCGTACATGCAAAGTCTCCAAACATTCTAATACGCCTAAAACATATATCACATGACGAGGAAAAAATGCAGACTATGACGAGGACAGAATCGCCGGTAATTCCATATCCACAATGAATCAACAGCTGGTATCGTAATACATTCGTGGCTGGTTGTCAAGGGTGACATCTTATTTACTTCCACAATTGGTCACGTGAAAGGGGATCAGCAAATAAGGGAAGTGACAGTGACTGAATCAGGCAGCGAATGTCTGTGTCTGTGTGTCATCATTTCTACATTTCAGTGTTTTTGTCTGTCCGCACTACGGCACAGCTCCGGAGTTTCTAAACTGAAACTGGGTCAGGTTATTAAAACGTCGGAGTAGTGTGGACGCTAGGTGTAAATGCAGAAGAAAAGTTTTGCATTTTGAAACAAAAACATATCAGTGTGGACAGGGGCTCAGAATAATAGTGGAATATTAGCGTGCATGTAAATGTAGTGAGTGTTGCACAGCGGCACAGAAGCCAGCAAGGATGACAAACACAGCACATGTGATGCAAACTGATGCAAACTGGTCTGCGGTGTACGCTCACATTCCAAGCTAATGCATAACCATGACACCGTGATTAAAATTTAAACTGTGTTCTGGTCAGGAAAATAAAACCCCAACAGTCTATAGTTTCGAATTAGTTACTTTGAAAGTTCAATGCTATGCACTACATTTAGTTTCTTATGTGGGTTAATGTTTGCATCTGCCATGAGATACAATGAAGAGGCATTATGCTGAAGAGGAAGTCACCCCACCATTTGTTCAACTGGCAGAATATAGGAAGTTAATTTGAACAGTCACAGTATAATTTAAGTTAATGAAATCAGATAAACACTTTCACATATGCAGAATGGTCTGAATGTCCTGTGCATACACACACAGACACACACGCAGAGGCACACAATACACACTAAGAGACACTCACAATGTTATCTTTGTAGTGACACTTACACCGACACTCCAAAAGTGAATTAAAGTCATGTCCCTATCAGTTTTGTGAATGGGATTATAATGGGCTGCACAGATGTCTTTCATAGAGATGGATTGTGTGTGGAGTGCTGAACAGCAGATAACAACTGAGACATATGAGTCAAATACACCTAGAGGGATGGTAATGTAATCCGCATATCATTACTAAGGCATTTGTCGACATTTGAACAGTGTCAGTGGTCCAAAAGTCCCATCTGCAGACTGTCTAGCTCCGGGCATTAATTTAGACCGAGACATCCTGAACAGCCAAAATGTCCAAGGCTTGCATGTCCAAGCACTTCTGACTATGAATGCATTATTCATTGACAAAGTAATGAAAAACTTGCACACTTAAACCAGTTGGAAGCCAAAAATTTGCTACTGGGGTAAAACAATAGGTATAATGATATTCCATAACACTTTCAATAATGACAAACAACCTACTTATGCATGCTAGCATGGACCTCGGCAAAGCATTTGGAGTCAGCACGTCCATCTGTCAGTTTCTCTGTGAGTCCATGACTTTGTTCCAGTCTAAAATACCTCAACAGCTATTGGATACGTTGCTTTGTCAATTTGTAGAGGCTTCTTGTGGTACCCTGAGGGTAAATTCTAATGACTTGGGTGATTTTCTGATAGCTAGTACCAGGTCAGCATTTTCACTTATTTCATAGTAACATTAGACTCAATCAAATATTAAGAGGCAAGAGCCAAGCAGGACTTAGAATGAATACAAGATGACCAATCAGATCCAAGCCAAAACAGCAATGTTGTGACCCTTCATCAGGGTCATCATGAAAGACTTCACCAGCTGCATTTAAATAAGCTATGTATGAAATATAAACAGATGTCAGTTTAATCTACCCATCCTTACTTTCCATCAGTTAAAATTCACTGGCATCATAG
>JAPQRN010000010.1:5316483-5331083 GCA_037367275.1 Coranthus polyacanthus
TCTCTTTGATCCAGGCAGCAGGATCAAGTCAGTGAAAGATGTAAAGAGGAGATGCATGTTTGTCCACCAAGACATGTCGGTGAGTGATGGAATGAGCATCTGACATTTATGCGATGGATGAAAGTTCACCTCGTGACACAAACTTCACTGTTTTCTGGGCCTCGTGTTAACCATATATCACCGTCTGATGCACATCACAGCTTGTCTTGAAGGTATACATGTAGACAAATGTGTTGCTGTTTTTGTTAAGTGCAATTAAAAAAGTGACACCAGGTAAAAGCCATTATCTAGTGAAGCGACGTACAGCCCATCACTAAGGTACAAACGTAGATAAAGAGAAGCACTCAAGCAACAAAAGAACTTCAAAGCGCTAAGATAATTGAGGTGTAGGTTATACAAAAGAATCTGTCAGGGTTATATTTATACAGCATTTTGTGTAGTCATTGTCCACACGGATGTTCCACATATGCAACAGGGCTTTTAAAAGGAAAAAATGAAAAAGTCAAATACAGATGAAGCACTGCTTTCTTATGGTATTCTATTTTCTCAAAAACTTTCTCAAGTTTGTGGAAAAAAACAATATAATGTTAATAACGATATAAAAATATGAAGAATTACCACATGAGCTGTGGGTTTGGCTTCTGAACGCCGACGTGCAGTGAGTCTGATTCACACAGAAGCTTTAGCTTCAGAGTGTAAAAACGTTCTTGATTCATTATAAAACTCCGGCAGGAAAAACTAGACAACAGCCAGTGTAATTAATAGAAACACTGCAGCTGTCACAGATGTATGTACAGGAAAATGCGGACTTCATCGAGACATTGTCAATATTGTAATATCGGCCCAAAATGATGCAAAAATGCAGAGTTTCTAGTCAGATAACAACAAAGACCCTTCACGCACACAGCCTAAGCCTCCTGGAACCAGAGAAAACTAGAGGAGGACTCCTTATAGTTTGGCTGTAACACGTCTTCATTTTATAAGTGGCGAGAAAATCATGATTCGGATTGCGCATCGTGCTTCTACCTCCAAAGATTGTCATATGATCTTTTAGCCAGATTACCCACCCCTACATGAGAGCGACATAATGAACCCATCCTTGTTACCCCGATAAAGTAAAGAGACTCACTAACTGGCTGAATGTAAAGGAGGAATGAGGTCAATGGTTTCTATGAAGAGAAAAACTAGTCATCAGTGAACATGATCAGATTATGATGCAAAAATAGTGGCTGCATCTGATCTGACTTATGGTCCTTGTTTTCATGTTGCGAGACTACTGTGGAAATTTAGCTGGCTTGGATTTATTTGAAATCAGCGGTTGACAGGAGAATCTGTGTTTTAAAAAAAACAGGTGAAAGGAAAAAAAACAAACATCAAATGCCATCTCAAGAGCCAGAGTTTGTATTGTCATGTTTCTGCAGTATCCTAGAATAGACAAACCAGAGGACCCACTCCCTTTGTAGATTCATAATGATAAAATTCTATTTGTTTGAGATTCCCATGTGCTCAAGCAAAAATATTTATGTGACTCAGTATATTATTTAACTATACTGAGTCACATTAGCCTGTGAATCAAAAAAGAGTGGCCCGCATTCACTTAAGGTCACTTAATAGTCATAGTCAAAAGCATCTTTTTGTTGTGCAAAATATTAATAGGATTTACAGCATACTCATTGTTTTTGCATGTGACCTTTAAGAGTGAAATCAATACAGTTTTATGTACAAGGCTTCTGACAGTATTGACAAACCTTTCACCCCTTTTGGCTTAAAATATTGATGAACTATAATGTTATGTTATTGGACTGAGGAAGAGGATCATATTTATATGAGCTTTAGGAGTGGTCTTACGATGCGAGTGTACGGCAGGCAGCTGGAATGAGAAAAGTACAGCAGAACAGGACGTCGAGAACAGAAGAGATCAAAGCCAAATCAGACAGAAAAGGGCAGAGAAGGAGTAGGGGAGGGTGATACACCAGGAGAGAACGGATGTGATTAGAACAGAAAAGGACAGCAAAGAAAAGAACAAACTCAGTCCAGGCAGTGCACATTCAGGCTCACCATCACTGATGCAAATTGCATTTATGGATGATTACTACCCATGGCCTCTTGACCCATCATTACCGTCATCCAATGCAGATCAGGTTTCAATCACATTAGAGAAAGCTTGCTTAATCCCTCTCATGTATATGAAGTATAGCTCCTGACTAACCTCTGATGAATGTTGATTTGTTTACAACTGTGTACAAAGATAGCTAAATAATAGGGAACGAAGGGCTTATAGGCCTAGATGTGTCAATGGAAAGCGAATGTATGCAATGGAGGAATGCAGGAATGATCAAGTTTACTAAAGACATGACTTACAAAACAGGTACAACCAGGAGACCCAGAGTCCAAAAGGTGAAGTTCAAGAAAACAGTGACTACGTTTATGTTTATGTGCTGCCATACTCAATGGCAATATTTGTTCAAAAAAAAAAAATCTGTTGATATCCAAGTCTTTGGACGGTGTTACCAATGATCAATATGTAAAAATAAATTCAAGATATAACATAAAGGACAAACAATATAAAAAGAGCAAGGTATAATAAATAGAGTAAAACAATGAAAAGTAAGCACACATCATTCTAAGATTGATATTCAACATAATAACTGTATGCGCGTAAATGTAGCGGCAGAGAAGCACGAGGGTAAGAAGCAGAACTTCGGTGATGAGGAAGTGTGGTAAAGGAGTGGTGTTTGCTGGTTGGTACAAAAACAGCGGCTGATTGCTGATAAGGGACAGGTGTGTGTGGGAGGTGACTGGGGAAAATTACACACAGCTGGGAAGAGAACCTACTGCCAGAGGTGAAAGAATGGGAAAGAAGCAGGGAAGAGGACGGAGTTCATGACACTCCAAAGGTGCATTATGCAATTTCCCCACGGGTATGGGGTCAAGTATACTCTAGCGTGGCCCCATATGTTTAGCTATTTTTGACTTTTATGCTTGCTAACTAGTTTTGCACATCTGTTCATCCTAAATGTCTGACACTGTCAGAATTTTGTCCCAGGCTGTCTTTGGTCGCAAGACTAGGACAACGGCTGTCTTTGAACCTCCCTCACTGTGCAACGTAAGGGCATCTTGTTTTTAACCACAACCAAATATATTACTATGTTTTCCATCTTTCATCATCAGAGTTTGCTCAGATTAAATTCCCACCTGGCAAGCAAACAAAGTTTTAGATGATTTTTGGCACCATTCAATTTCAAACCTTTCTCTTTCAAATTCAGGCTCTATGTTTCTGTGGGTATTATATGATAGACCATATGCATTTTCTACAACTTAGGCCAGTTATTTTTGTGGGACCTTGATGCAGATATACAGTAGCATCCCCCTTTACCACGTGCAGCCTTTTCAACCAAAATATATGGACCAAAAACAATTTTCAATAAGGTACCACAAAGATTAGTCTTTGGTTTGTACACATGATATATTAGAAACAAAAATGTTGGGCCTCAGTGCATGTCTGAGCTAAGAGGTCAAAGATTCTGACAGATTTCCTAATCTTTTTCCACACTCATGGAGCGTCTGTAACTTAATGCAGATTTATTGGGCATGGCCCCAAAGTTAAGCGACCTTTAGCTCAGATTTGCTCTGAGGCTCCAAGAATTTTGTTTCCAATGTGTCATGTACAAATATTTCAAATGTAGGGGGTGCTACCATCTATCTGCATCAAGGTTCCACAAAAATAACTGGCCCAAGTTGTGGAGCACCAACGATACCAACAGAAACATGGATCCTAACTGCACATCTGAAAATAAAAGGTGTGAAATTGCATGCTGCCACAAATGCCTAAAACTTTGGATGTGGTGTGCTTGGAAGGTGGGATGTTAATCTGAACAAACTCTGGCCTGAATCTGATATGGTAAGTCTCTACGACGGCCTATTTTAGCAAAATTGACTCATAAAAGCCAGCCTGGTCATTCTCCTCTGTCTTTCCCTTCTCCTCAAGTCCTTTTCTTGACTCCTCCTCGGCGCCATAACCATGAGCTTGTCGAATGCTGTAGCGGGCCAAGACACAGGGAATGCTGGCAGGCCCTAGATTGGGTGTCCTTGCTAGAGTGCTGATAAGCTGTTAACACTTCCTGTATTAATTTCAAATTAATGCTACAATATTGATAGGACAAAATGGAGCAGATCAAACTAAGGCTTTATACTAAAATATGACCAATTATATTTATCAAACAGAGGGATTCAGTCATAAAGTCTGTTTCTAATACAAACCTGCTTCAAGTAAATCCTGTTTCCTTCTGCAGTTCAGGTAAATAAAGGTCTCATTCACTATTTAGGGGGATATGTGCGTTGTATACACTGTTTACAAAATCTTAATTCCTATCTCTAACCCTCTCTTTTTCGTATGGCTTCTGGCAACTGAAATAGTATCTGTAGGGCTACAAGGAGCCCTGGCTGGGAATCACTCCTTTGGAGAGCCATAAATCCAGTCTATTTCCAGCTCATTTATTGACCCAAGTTTTGCCTTTCAGGCAAAAAAAAAGATACTCTTTGGTATCTGGTGGAGCACTGGCTAAAAAGAACATATTGGTGTTTGATGATGGTGGTGGAGAGCATTGTCTGACACATCAGTTTATATTTATTCACATTTAAATGGTATTTTTAGACTTATAGACAACATTGCGCATTATTGATATTCTCATGTCACTTTTCCACTGCTGGTATCAGCTCGACTCGCCTCTCGAGAGCAGGGTCCACCAGGTACCATCAGGTACTACCAAGAAAGCCAAAGAAATACTAAACGTGATGTAAAATCATGCAGATCACAGATTGGTTGATCCGGAATCGTCGATGCGTCAGTACGTAAGTGTGTCATCGTGTCACAACATGGGAGACGGAAATCACCAAAAACGGAGCACAATTTTTAAGTAGGCCCTATCTCGATAAATCAACCACAGATTTGAAGTGTAAACAAATATTTACTTGCCTGGAAAAAAATCGTAATGTAACATTTCATTACATTAAGAGTTTTAAGTTTCATTGCTCGTCCACTGTAGCCTCGCTCGTCGCACTAAAGACAACGTCACAATAGTCGCTATGACTACTAGAGTACTATGCCCGCAGTGGAAATGCTGCGTGCTGGCAGCCAAACTGAGCCGAGCCGAGCTGACACCAGCAGTGGAAAAGCAGCATTAGTCTGCTCATAAAATCTCTCCCTCTCATAATGACAGCATTAAAAAATACTAAGCCAGCAAAATGCAGTATTTTGGGGAGAATAATTGATTTTAGTTAGTTATAATAGTTAGTTACAATATATGTCTTACATCAGAAGCTGGAAGCAACCTAATAGGAAGCTCCTCAGCAATATTCAGAGTGTGAGTGTCAAACAACCAAAAATCCAGAACAATTTCAATTAGCCAGTTTTTAATAGTTTAACCTTTTCGAACAGGAATCACAGTTCAGAATGTAAACCGTCGTGTTTCAGCAGCTGAGGTTTGAAAGGGTGTATTTATGCACAAGTGAAACAGCTGTAAATGTAACTTCTAAGGATGGCCGAAGGATGAATGAAATACCCGTTACGATGAATATTCTGAATTGGACATGGTTTGAGTTGGTTGCCTTGCAGGTCTGAATCACAGATAACGAAGAGAACACATAACTGTACAGCAATTCAGTTTAACGGCTGGTGTGTTCACAGTGTTTTGGTTTAATCTCAACAGAGTCATTGGATTTTTATACACACTCTGGATTTTCATGATAATGAGTGATTGCCAAGAAGAATGACAGTAATAATTAATACTCTGAATAAATAGCTTTAATTGTGGGTAGAAATTAATCTATTGTTTTTCTCTGTGTTTGGAGATGTGGCATCATTTTGCACAATAAATGTACCCAAAAGTCATTATTTTAATCACATACTCACAATAAGAATGAAGTACAAACACATTTTACTGTACTGCAAGCGAGTTAATGCCTAGATGCACAGATGTCTTTATCTTCAGCATCATCTGCCATTAAGAATTCAGCTTCATGTTAGGAGACACAGGTCTTAAGCCCAGTTTAGACTAAAATTCACGACAAGAAGAACTGAAAACTTGCAACTACACACAACTTGCAACATGCTACTTGTATATTGCCAAGCAACAGAGTACACTTCCATCATTACGGACTGAAAGGTGCTGCAGAAAAGCACCATAGGTTTGTCTCTTTGCTTCTATCCTCTTTGGTGGTAATCTGCAATATTCTGAAAACCTGCCTATTCATACCAGTGCTACTGGACAAGATGGTGCATTGTTTCTATAGCAACGACTCTGTTCTTCCATTATAATGCTTGCTTTTCTTCAACATTTTTTTTCTAGCTGGGTATAATATGAGTGAGGATAGTGAAAGTGACTAACTTAGTACTGCTGCATTCCTCGTAATGATTAAATGACAAACAAAAAAAAGAGGCAAAAAAGAAAAAAAGCAAGAGGTCAAGATTGTCTCCGGCCCACTCTACAGAGCAGGTCTTCAGAGGAGCTGGTGTCACCTCTAATATGCGGAGAAAACATGAACTATCAAGACAGAATTTCACCAGGATAACAGCTGACAATAACACTGCACTTTGTTGTAACAGGTGAGCTACAGTCCAGAAATAACATATAACACTACATTCTATGGCCTACTACTCGCAATTTGACAAGTTGTGTTGCAGGTCAGCTTGTCTGAGTCAAGCGGAGACACACACCAGTTAACACTGCTGCAACCTTTACCCGCAACATTCTCAAATGTGTTCATTTCGTTGTGAATCTTTGGTCTGAACTGGGCTTTAGTGGTGCACTGCTTTTGAACGGTAAACGTATAATTGATCCATCTGTGATGGTATACTGCTCATCTTCTGCAGAGTCGTGGACAGCTGGAGCTTATCCCAGCTGATGTTAGTCTGGAGGTGGTCGTCAGATCGCCAGTATAACAGATAACCATTTGCAAACACTTTAAAACCTATGAGCAACTGAGAATTGCAAATTAACCAAACTGCAGGTCTGTGGACTGTGGGAGGGAAGTTGGAGTACCCAGAGGAAGCAAACCTAAGCATGTGGAGAACATGCACCATCTGCACTACCATGCCTCTCTGGCATGCTATTCATTCCAATATGAGTTGTGCATCAAGGGCATACGCCAAAAAAAAAGTTTTCTTAAGTGTTTTGCATCCACAAAACAGACTTTCTCTAGTGAGGCAGATGGCTTGCTGCAATAAAACATGATTCTACAAAGCATTATTCCAGAGTGTTTTCTTTTGACTTTTCATAGCAGGAAAAAAGCAATTGACCAAGGCAGTGACAATTGTGCCCAAATTGCTACATCAAAACTCAATTCTGTGGTGTTTCGGCAGTTTCATGCCACTATCTGTGACACTGGTGACACTCCTCACCATCCAGCCTACATATAGCTAAGTGTACAAGTTAACAAAAGATAACCCACACAAACAAGCATTTTTTACTTGGTCCTTATATTGGGCGAGCTTGCTATTTATATTTAATGGTAAACAGAGCATTGGAGGAATTATTTCTTGCTTGTCCAGGGAAATTAACACCAGGTGCCAGACTCATGACTGAAAGTAAGTGTACACAGAATGCTTTTTCAGTTTATAAAGGTGTGCATGGTTCTGTTTTAGAAATCTAAATATACACATATGGACATTTCCACTCTCACTATTAGCCATAAATGGATATTGACACAAAGTATCTCAGAGTGTGGAACTGAGACTTCCACTGGAGAAGTATGGAAAAGAAGTGTGTTTTATTAGTCGGTCTCTGTTATGCAATCACAAAAAGGTGAAAGTCTATTATCACTGAATGTTCAAAAATAGCTGTTTATTCAATATTGATCCATTTGAGTGTCTAAAACACCAACTAGAAGGCCCTTCCATTTGGACCATGAAAGAAACTTGATCAATTGTTCCATTTTTATTTTGTCATTAAAGACATTTTTTTTTTAAATCCGTAATGTGGCCAGCTCATTAGAGATATCTGGGCTCTACGCCACCATATAGGTTGCTACGTAGGCTATGTTCAGACAGGTAGAGAAACGAGCAGATGGAGGCACACAGACAACTGTAACTTTTAATGACTGAAAAGCGGTGGCATGATGAAGCGAGAATAAGTTGGCCATCTTCTGAGATAGTTGGACAGAAAAAAATCTATTAAAACACTTTAAAGGCTTTTATTCTTCCTGTGCCTGTCTGCTACAGTTGTCAAAAGTAGAAATATTAAATGCATTTGGGGTAAGGACATGGAAAGATAAATGTACTCAAAGCCCAGTGTGGCAGGAGGAGGGGGGACTGTCGACAACGCTACCTGGGGAAGTTCACCCCAGGAAGTAGTTCTTTAAAGACAGTTTCAGACCACTACAAGATCACATAGGTTCGAACACACACACACACTGGCTGGAGACGTGATTCCATACAGTAACTTTTATTAACAATAATAATCTAAAACAACAAAAGGTTTGTAATTCAAGTAACTCTAGCTGTAAAGGAATGAAGGCCCAAACAACCAGGAGGCAGGAGGGAGTTAGGAACAGGGCGGGGGGTTAGCGAGGCAGCCAAAAGGAGAAGAGGGAGTAGAAAGGTCCTAAACTATACATCATGTGACACTGCACACCAGCCAATGGACACCTAGAGTTCTCTTCACTGAAGGGAGTCATGAGGAAAACCACCACCAGGGAGTCAGGCTGCCATGCGTCCTGTACGACAACAAAAATAACACAGTTAAAACTCGTACAAGGAAAAAGGGCCATAAATTCACAAGGCAATAAAAGGTGTTAAATGAACCAAACAAAAGAACTGATAATAATCACAAAAAAAATAAATCAAAACCCCAAATATCTTACCTAAAGAAAGAAAGCAAAATCAGTGTATGGTTAACATAAACAAAGGGTAAAATGACACTGCGCCCGCAGCAGTGTGACAAAAGAAACCCCCCAAAAAAAGGAGAAACAAAACTAAGACAAATTGACAAACAAAATGAAATACAAACAAAACAGTAAAACAGACGAAATGGAACAATAATTCAAGATAAAACAGTGAAAAACAGACAGCCAACTGGTAAAAACAACATGAATAATAATGCTAAAATTACTAAAACAGGACAACGTTGATAGATACTCAATACAGTACTATAGAGTAAAAACAGTGTTAGACAAGACAGTCTCTCTAGATGCTGAAGACAAGACTGTACAACAGAAACAAGACAAAACAGCAGACTCCGCAGGGAGTGGTGGCCGCTGGGAATGGGCAAAAGAAGTTTACAATTTACATAAGCTATCAAAGTATTTTTTTCCATGTTCCATGTTCCATGTTCTGTCATTTATTATTTTCCTGGCGGTTTAGGCTTTTGCCATGATATTGTTTCGGTATCAGTTTTGAGATACTCTGAGCAGGTATCATATCAGAGTCATCATTTTGGTTTATTGACAACAAGGCTATGTAATCGTTTGGACCTCAGCTGGAGAGTGTAAGTGTTGACTTACTGGGTCTCTTGCAATTTTAATTGAATACCCCTGGTCTAAAGTATATGTGATATGCTCACATTCTTACATTGCGTTTATACATACCAGTTTATGTGCAGGAAAAGGTGCGTGCACCCGTCCGATCGGGTCGCTATACCACGTAACACCTCCGACCTAAGCAGGGTGCCACTAGTTACCCAAACTGTTTCTCTCCAACTCATTAGTGGGGAATAGGGCTGCGCTCTGGCATGTCAGCAACAGTGGAACACTGCTTGTTGTTATTTACATATAGCACAGCACAAACTTAAGATTAATTTTCAAGGATGACAGCTAGTATGCTGTCATCACTGTCATCAATGCCCATCACAGTCTCAACAAAGGAAGCTGCGGTTTCATTCTCAGACTTGACTTCTTGACGTTTGACAAACATGTGACGCCTACAAGTTTCTTTACAACTTTTTGAAAATTTCTCTGCCTTTCAGTTCTTAACTGGCAACTTAATTGTTAGATGCTTCACTTGAAATGTGACAGTGTTATTATTTTGATCACACACACACAAACACACACACACACACACAAATTGCACCTCTAAATTCATCTGTTGTAGTTGAGTGTTTTTCATCACTGTATTTATTCATTATTCATTATCTTTCAAACTCCAAAGCTGATTCCTACTGCAGCGGCAATAAGCGCATAAATAGAAACCCGTACATGCACATGCATGGCTGACGGCCTGTCAGAGCTGCGAGCTGTTATTCATAGAGGAGCTGCCTCTGCTTCGATGATGGGAATTAACAAACGCTACAAGGAATTAGTGTTTCTTGGCACTGTACAAATTAACTTGTTCTGCTCCGTCTCTCTGCGATGCATGCTGCTTTTTGATATGACTCCATTTGGATGCTATTTGTGTGTGCGTCTGTGGGTGTGTTTGTGTGCGCAAGAGAAAGCGAGAGACAGTTTGTGTGTGTGTGTGTCTCTGTGGATTAACAGAAATTAGGCATGGCAAAGCCTGATGTCAGACAAATTTCTCTGGGTGATTTTGTTCAGACAGAAACAATGTAAGGAGGGAAGACAGGCCAGATGCACACACACACACACACACTCACACATTAACACACACCACATATACATAAAACATATGCACGTGCAGTCCTGTCTGCAAACAAAGACTGTCAGGCATTACACCTGCTCAACCACAATGAACATCAAACACGTCCTTTCTTTTAACTTTGCAGGTCTGCACATCGAAAATCCTGCCTTTTCCTCTTTCTTTTTCCTCTATTTTCTTACTCACCCACACATACGCTCCCTCACACGTTCCCTCCAAGGAATATGTGTATTTCAGTTAAATTCAGGTAGCAGGAAACAGCTATTGTTGTTAATGCCTACAATATACCAGAAGGCTTTTAGAAGTCTGGGGAAAGACTGGGGAATCTTGCAGGTTTTCTATTTAAAGCACCACAACTTGATTCCTTTTGATGCTTTCTAGTTGAGATTAAACTCAATCTCAACATAATGGGAAAAATCAAGACAAGATTTGAAGATTTACTGAAACGAATGTAGAGTTTTCTTGCATGTTCATTTGAGGTCTGGACTCTTAACTTATAGAACTCCAGAGTGAAAAAGTAAAAAAAATAAATACAATTAATAAACACTGAAATCTAATCTAAATCTAAATTCTACTTTAATGATTTTTCAGCCAAATGTCATAGAAGATCAGAGAGTGAATTACTGTCTCTTTTCCTGCAGTCTACGTCACTTCTCTACAGACATTTGATATCCTTACATAGTGTAAAATTAAACAGATTAGGTAGGCTGTAAAGTGTATATGTGAATGCAACACGTCAGCTGAATTAAACTACACGATACAGTTGGTGCTTTCCAAAACATGACAATTACGCAAACATTCATAGATTTTCTGATCTGCCACCAGGTTAAAGTTTGCTTTAAAAGTATTAAGTTATTGATTCTTTTTTGTCACATGGAAGCACCAGCAAAAAGCTGTGAACACAGCATAGACCTGTTTTAACCCTGTAAGCTACAACCCCAAAAAAGAAGTAGTTGGAACAATATGAAAAATGCAAATTAAAACAGAAAGCAGTGACATTAAAATTGACTTTGATTTGTATTTCATTGTAGACAGCATGAACGCAAAGTATTTAATGTTTGTGTCCAGCCAGCTTCATTCGTAAATATACATCCGTTCCTCACATTCAGGCTGCAACACATTCAGGAAAAAGTTGGAATTGGGGTTAATTTAGGGCTAGTAATGACTTTAAATCCTTCATAAATGATGTGATTTAAAACAGATGATGTGAACAGGTGATTGTAATCATGATTTGGTACAAAAGCTCTTGAATGTAACCCTCGGTGTTTGAGAAAGGTTTGCAGCAGTAATGAGCCTACGTGGTTCTATCAGCTATAGATGAATAACGGTTCTTGATGCGGTGTCGTCTGAGGGATCGGTGATCACAGTGTTCAGCTTGTGCTTGTGCTCTTGCCCGTTACACACTGAAATACAATCAGTTAACTTTTAAGTCCGTTCTGCACTGTAGACGGTGAAATTTTCAAATCCCTTCCGATCCCTTTCATCCCTTTCTTTGAGGAACTTTGGTGTTAAGCTTTTAAATAATTTTCTCACACATTTGTTGACAAACCTTGGCCCATCTTTGTTCCTGAAGGACTAGATCTTTCTTGGATGAGGCTTTTGTAACAAATCATAATTACAGTCACCTCTTCACATACTTTTTTTCATACTGTTATTTCATGATTTTCACTCAGTACTAGCCCTAAATTGCTCCTGTTCCAACTTTTTTGTGAATGTGTTGCAGCCTGAACACATTCCACATTCCTGACGAGACAAAACATGAAATATTTTGTGCTCATACTGTCTACAGTTAATTTGTTTTAATATCACAACTATTTGTCATTTGGAATTGTAATATAACAGCATCTTTACATGTCAGATCTGCACAGGTCTTCTATTGCCTGACATAAGCTGGTTCTGGTCCTTGACCCGTAGGTTCAGGAAGCAGAGGAGGAGAAAATAAAATACACTTCGCTTTCTGTTTCCACTCATGTATACTCTTTAAACAAGCTCTCTGCTAGTGCCCTCCTTTATTTAATGGCAACCAAGTCCACATGCAAAGTGTGTGGCCTTTTCAAATTTAAATTTCCTTTTCTTTTAATTTTTCTTTAATTATTTGGCAATGCTTCTGCATAACTGCATTAGAGCAGTAGCCATGATTTTTTTTAGACTGGACTGACTTACTTTTGCCTCAGGTAACAGCTAATCCGTAATGACTAATATGAAATGCCTTCGGCTAAACTAAATTGTGACAGCATTTCCAGCTTCAGAAGATTTGATTAACCTTCAACATGTCCTCATGTCTAAATGATATAATATATTTTATGCCTTTCAAAATTGACATGAAGGTCCATTTTGTTTTTAATCTTAGTTTAAGGTTTGGGCAAATTGCGCCTCATGTAAACAGTATCTGTTTTCTTTGTGTCTAAAATTGTAGTCATGTCCCAACAAAGGCAATAATTAATAAACATGCTATTTCGCAAACCTTCACTGTATTTTTGAATTTTATGGCTTCCCTCCTCACTCCTCCTGGCAGTAATTAATGATATAACTGATTACTTTTTCAGTTGAATCACACAATTACAACCGCTGTGTTTTAAATGGCCTTGTTATCCATTACTTATTTCTTGTGTGAAAATACTAGGCTACTGGAAACTGCAGCGGAAGCAGAAAAACAGAGTCTATTCCCCTAATTTCCTGTTTACAATCTAATGCCATCTGACCTCACCGTGTCGCGCGTGAATCAAGAATCAAACAGCTTGCCCAATTGCTAACCATTCAGACAATGGGAGCTTTCTGATATAATATAATATGGACATAGTAAAACAGCACACTGTCCCTAAGCCAATCACAAGAGACTCCAGTGCAGCTCTGCTGACGATGGAGGAGACACTCGATCCAAAGAGACAACACTATATTTAAACCAAAGAATTTGTTTGCACTGTCTGTAAGGCGCGCAGAACTAAACACACTCATTAAATGTATGTCATTGAAGTCAGTTGAGTCAGTTGCCTTTAAACAGCTAATTAGCAAAGTACAAGTCACAAACAGAGACAGGGGGCCACCATGCAGAAAGATGTTTTCCAGCGAAAGTGATAATAGATAATAGATGAAATTTGATAGTTGTCTTGTCACACACTGTACCACAGCAACACTAAAATAACACAACATGCATTAATAAGACAATTAAGGTAGATATTTAAAAGTAATACAAAAGTTAATTTACTTTTGAGAGAAGTAACTAGTAATGGTAACCATTTCCTAATTTCAAGTAACTTGTACAACTCTACATGTAATATGCCCAGTTTAGACAAACCAAGAAATCACCAATTCATATCAAATAATCATTCCGGATAGGGAATGAGTTACTGCCCCAGGTGGAGGAGTTTAAGTATTTGGGGGTCTTGTTCACGAGTGAGGGGAGGATGGAGTGGGAGATCGAGTGACCGAAAAAATGAGATTGTGGATACAAGTGGCAGAAATGAGTTTCCTCTGCAGGGTGTCTGGGCTCTCCCTTAGCGATAGGTTGAGGAACTCGGCCATCCGGAGGGAGCTCAGTGTAGAGCTGCTGTTCCTCCGCATCGAGAGGAGCCAGTTGAGGTGGTCTGTTTAGGATGCCTCCTGGATGCCGCTCTGGTGAGGTGTTTTGGGCATGTTCAACTGGGAGGAGACCCTAGGAAAACCTAGGACATGCAGGAGGGATTATATCTCTCAGCTGGTCTGGGAACACCTCAGTGTGTCCCCCAGAGGAGCTGGAGGAGGTGGCCAGTGAGAGGGAAGTCTGGTCTTCTCTGCTTAGTCTGCTGCCCCAGACCAAGTGGAAGAAGATGGATGGATGGATGGATGGATGGACAACAATCTCATTTTCTCAAAAAATCGTTTTATCCCCAACTGAAAAACTCAGTTGGACAAAAACACAACTTTAAATCAGTGCTGAAGTTGAAATAATTTGCTGTATTTGAAAACAGGCCACTATTTCCAAACAAATTCATCATGAGATCATGCATGTGTTTTGTTTACAGTTTGTTGATTTCTT
>JAPQRN010000010.1:5335860-5346549 GCA_037367275.1 Coranthus polyacanthus
CACATATTGTGACTTACACCCAAAACTAATACTCCAACATTCATGTTATCTACTTTATTGGATTCATTGATCATAAAGCATTCCTTTTGCCTTTGGAATAATCTTGGTCTCATGTTCAGTTTAATAGTTATTGGAAAAAAAAACAACCTATATTTCCCTAATGGCGATTTTCTTCCAGATGCCTATTGAAGATACCACACATCCGTTCATCTTACAGATTCAACAGACCCTCAGCTACACTTTGACGTTTCTCTGTAGTCTGCATCTTAATTTGTTGTTTTATTTGTTCTTTTTTTGTTCTTGTTTTATTAAGTTTTTGTATTTTTAAAATTTTTGTATTCAAATTTATCACATTTTTATTTTTTAATTTTTAATATTTTGATTTACACCAAATATTCATATATGTAACCTTATTTTATCTACATCAACAGATACCATTACCATTTGGAAATACAGTGATATCATTTTTAGTTCAACAGTTATTGATAAAATTCACTATTTTGCCAATGGCGGTTTTCTTCTGGATATAGCTCCATAAAGATACAAGAAGATACAACAAATCCGTTCACACTCTACTGATTCAACAGACTCTCGGCTACACGTTGGTACTAGTTGCATGTCTTTATCTTCATTCGTTGCCTTACAGTTGCCTGAAAATCCGCAAGCACCTTAATCTTTCCTGTTCTGGTTCATAGCATCCAGAATTTTGCCAGGATCCAGATCAAACTTTGATATATTATAGAACCTATAGCGAAATGTATCCTGGATTTTTTTTTTTTCCAAGCAATCTGACTATTTATTGTGGAGTTATATACACATTATGCTGAAAATGGCCCATATCTCGCAATGATAAAGGATGCTTAAAAAAATTCCTGGATGCAGATGGTAATCCAGAACAACCACCAAAATTTAATCATCTCTTCTTTGTCCCATTATCAACATTTCCTGAAAATTTCATTACAATCCGCTCATAACTTTTCAAGTTATCTTGCTAACAAACAGACAAACAGACAAGCAAAAAAACAAACAAACGCCGGCAAAAACATAACCTCCTTGGCAGAGGTAACAAAAAATGGGCATTGCTGAAACCACACTTACATTTAACCTTTAATTTGTGATTACATGCTGTGTGTGTTTGTGGAAGGCCTTTCTGTCTTGATATTCTTACACGGAGTAAAGTTCAGCCGATTAGGTAGGCTAAAAACAGTGCATATGTAAATGCAAATGTAACCTGAATTAAAGAGTAAAATACAAGATGTGTCAACCTAATCCATATTACGTGATGCCGCCCTCAGTTACAGTTACAGAATCATTCATAGGCTTTCTGAGCTGCCACCAGGTTAAAGTTTGATTTCAAAGTATTAAGTTATTGATTATTCATTCTGTGTTTGCACGGAGGCCACATGGAAGCACAAGCAACAAGCTGTGAACACTACATAGACCGGGGTGATTTTAATTTACTTTGACTTGCATATCATTGTGAACTGTATGGTCTGAGGGACCAGACTTCGAGTGTTGAAAGTCTGATGGAAATATAAATCAAAACACATTTTAATATCACTGCTTTCTTTGCATTTTTCATACTGTCCTAACTCTTTCTTATTTAGGGTTGCATCCTTCATGACTGCCTTCAGACCCTAATAAGGATTCATTTGGAGTAATGTCCACTTAATAATGCTGGATAAAGCTCCACTTTGTTCACCCTTTATCATCAGTCTGATGCTATAGGCAGGTAGTGTACCAGTGTCACATTTTTAGAACTTTATATCTGCAAACAGTAGCCTGCTGCTTCTTAAAATGAAGCTCTGACTTTCATAGCATGACAAACAGGATGTGATGCATCGCCAGACATTCCCACAGGAAGCCACAGCCACAGTCTGCTGTTTGAGGTGGAGGCTGTTGGTGATGATGGATTTAAATTAAAGCTGCACCTGTGAACTAAAAAGCTGGCCTTGCTCATATTTCAGAACTTCCTGGCCCACATGCGACATCACTGACTCTTCACGTCCTGTTCTGGCTGTCAAGGCATCATATTCAAGGACGATTTTGACACAGAGGCTCCCAGGAAGCTGTCTGTTTCCTGACCTTACAACAAAAAGGTGCAGAAGTCCGAAATAAAACAGGAAGATGGACACGCAAAAGCAGATTTCATTTTTTTAATTCCACAAGGTAGCAAACGGAGTTGTACTGAAATGTTTAGTGCATCATAGAAATGTCTGACTCTTACGATAATGTTATGTGTCACCGAATACATCTGGGATTTCGCAGCAACATTAGTACTGATGTTCTGTTTGGTGTCACAGCTGGATAACTGTTGCAGCATCTCTGAACTCCAAAGGAGACGGTGTGCATTCACGCACACGGTACACAGCAGCAGTAAACTTCTTAACAGCAGATCAGTCAGGATCTGACAGCCATTAATGTTGTGTGTTCTGCAACTGTTTCACTCTGGGATTGTGGGATAATGAGGATATATGCATATGGAATGAAAGAGTCTGATCATCACCGCATTTTATATTTGAATACCCAAAACTCTGAGATAATACACATACCGACCTGATAACTCCAATATATGAGTTATCACGCTTGACATCATTAAATATGAATTCAACATCATTCAGGCCTCACAAACTCGAAGATTTGGACACACAGAGAGAGGCAGTGAGTCAGAGGTGAGTTTGCACGTGGTTTACACCAGCTTTCAGCTTTGCACCAGCCGAACTGTGTGTAGCAATTTGCACTGGTCTTTAGTGAATTAGACGGTTTTTGCAACAGGGTTTATCTGCATGCATCTGCACAGAAAGGGGCCGATTTTGTGACGGATGTATGAATATTCTAAATGCAAATGACACATTCCCTAATTTGCACATGACACAGGTGCAACATTGGCGCTATCTGCTCGGCAACGCAGTTTGCAGTGAATTCCACACTTTGCGGATGCTTTGGGCATTTCACACAATATTTTTGTCCCATTTGTACCGGTTTTGCACCCACAAAAGCCACACAATCCATTTGTGGATTTGGCCCAATGTGTTGAAAAAAAAAAAAAAAAAATCATGTTAACACTGAGCAGTGCCTGCTTTGCATGAATAATAAATGTAAAACATGGAAGGTGCAGAGTTTAGAAAAAAAAACAATCAGTCATGTCAAATAGAAAACCTTTTTTTTCAATTTAATTGAATCAAACTTAATTACTTTTGCTGTATTTGCTGCTGCCATGTCATGGTGTTCATTAAATACCATTGCATTCTTACATTTTGGGATTCTGACCGACTGTAGCTTTTTTAAAAGTTTAAAATATAATTTTATTGCACCGCTTTCCCAGATTCTAGTTTTTATTTGGTTTCTGGGTTTTACCATATTTCATTTTTATATGATTTGTTTAGTACCTTTTAGTCTTTTATTGCTTTGTGTGTGTGTTTATCTTGTATGTGTTCTTTGCTTGTATGTGAAGCACTTTGTAACTTTGCTTTTGATAAGTGCTATATTACTGCTGTGTAACATCCCATCACCACCAGGGAGGCTCAACTAAAAGTTTTATTCAAACGTCTGATGTCCAGGCTCAGAGAGCCTATCTTGGTCTCCCATCTACAATTTGGGCCCCATGTTAATTAATGAAGTGCCTTCACATGGACGGAGGCTAATTTCCAAAGACTCTGCTGCAAACTTCAAAAAATGATATATACTTCGTAATTGAACTGCCAAACATAGACGAAAAATGCTGCAGTAACTTTGCTGATGCCGTCTGTGATATATTACAGATATTCTAGAGGAAACATCTCATTTATAGCCATCATTATTTGATGAATGTGGCCAATATAAGATCAGGTCCTGAACTGACCCACATGCACAAAAGAATAACCAAGATGGCACACTCAGCCATGTCCTTCTACAGCACAGCAGTTATGATACGTTTTTTAATTTATTAATATTTAAACCAAACCACAATCTTTTCTTAACTGGATTTTGTGTATCCACCACCCAAGCCACCTACCTCCTGCCCACTGTGGAGAGGCAAAATAATGTAATCTTTCAAGTTACGTTTCCTTACAACAAAAATCGAGGCACAGAATGTATTTGTATTGACCGTAATGTGGTTGGCATCACATAAAATATAACTGGATTTGAAATTTAGTTGCATATGAACAGAATTTGGGCCATTTCTATCTGTGGTTAGATGACATGAATGTGTTGTTCTTCAAAATAATTCCTAAGGTATTATAACTTGCTAATAACAAAGTTTTATTTCATATTTGTTGACATTTTCATTCATCGCAATATGAAATGCAATGGTAAATAGTCTGCTTTTTACATTTTAACAGCTGTATAATGATACTGCAGCTGTGCATGATTTATCATTCATTAAAAGAAGATAAAGCTGTTTTCAGACATACAACCCCCCTTAAAATATGTTGTCTGTTGTCAGTCGCCAGAACTGTTTTGCAAGGCAAGAGGTAGTTAGGGTGGATGGCAGATATACAAAATTCGAGACTTTGCCACCAGAGACTCGAGTTCGCATCCTGAGTCCCGTAAGCTTTTACATTTAGGCAATAAAAGTGCTTTGGTTTGGTTTAAATGAAAAATTAGTACAAATATTGTGAGTCATTTTTTTTCACATTTTTGTGGCCTTTTTTTCTGTTTCAAACAAACCCTTATATCTTTCCTTAACTCTAACCATTGTAAATAATCATTAAAATAATAAAATACGTACCTGGCATTTCAAGCATCAAATAATAGGAACATTCTATTGTGGCAACAGTGTTGGTGTATCTCAGGTATTATAAGGCTTGTGTGTGAATGAGAAGTCCAGGTCATTTTTCACTCTGTTATATTTGGTTCTAATGTGCGAACAATGTGTGTATCTGTCAGTGCTGAAGATGTGGGACACAAAGCCCATTAGGCCATTAGACAGACACAACCCTGGTTTTTATGGAGCACAAAGACGTTTTGTTAAAGGATAAGTCGAGCCTGTTTTCTAGCGGAGAGATGGATGGTGTGGAGTGTCGGAGGAGAGGGGAGGGGGTGTGCAGGAAGATGGGGTAGAAGGCCAAAGATGAGGATTTTTGATAACTCGCACACACATCAACAGGCATTTCTCTGATGACCAAAGGCTGGACATGTCGGCACCAGCAGCCCGTGTGTGGGTGTGGGGTATGTGCAGGTCAGAGTGGAGGGAGGAAGAGAGGTGATGAAATGATTTCAGCAGGAAAGCCTTCAGCTCAACACTGTCCCCATATGGCAGAGCAGAGAACGACACAGACCGCTTAACAGCAGAGCTTTTAGTAAATGCGTTCCATAGCTCTTAAAAGACAAGAGTCTATTCATTTTCATTTTGCTCAGTGAAGGGATCATACTTTCCAAAGCAGCCATTATTATCTGACTTTTTCCCCTCATTACTCTTGATTGTGCTCTGAGTTCCACCTCTTACTTCACCGCAGAGGTTTAACCCACAAAGCTGGCTCACTTTTAACCACAGACAATTGCCATGGTAACCAGTGCAGCGCGGGTAACTTTCTCCAGAGGAGGTTAAATTTACTGGTCAGGATCAAGCAGCATAAACCGCCCATCTACTGACCTTTGCATTCCTACATGGCACTGCAAAGGACAAAAGACAGCAGTGGCCACATGATGACAGTTTGAAACATGCTCTAGGCATCAGCAGAGATGAGCTTGGAGGATGACATTAGCCCAGTAGACTTCTCTGTGTTTTCTATGGCATTGCCAGTTTGCAGTTTGTCTTCCACACTGTTAAAAACTTGTTTTGTTTGTATTTCTTGTTGAACATTCCCATAGAGTGATGCCATGTTGTGTCCGTGTGTGTTTTAGAACATAACCACTGTGAAAAAAATCTAAAAATAACAATCTTTTTAAATTATTTTGCAGCTTTTTTCTTGCCATCGCCGTTCGCTCTCCCATTCGGTGGTTTGCTCGCTAGACCCTCGCTCTCTCGGCCTCGTGGGTGAAAAATGTTACATAGTTTACCTTTCAATACAAAACAGATTACCTAAAATGAGAACAGCTAGTGGTACAATGGGATAACATTTAAAAAAGAATGAAAATAAAGTGGGGTTCAAATATTTCTGCTTTTTGGGGCACGAGTCAGTCACATGAGGCTGAGTCCTTACAGCAGCCCAGGTTCAACTCTAGACCAGATCCTTTGCTGCATGTCATCCCTTCTCTTCTCTTTCCACGCCGTCCGTGTATCTCTCAACTCTCGCTATCTGAATAAAGCAAAAATACTTTTAAAAATTGCATGTGAACAGTGACAAAAATTCGATTTTCCTATCTCGGGAAAAACAGCTGGCACCTGCAACAAAATGCAGTCATTGGAGCGTATGTGATAAGAACCCACATCAAAAGACAAGAGTGAGGTGATATGGGAAAAAAGGGGTAAAATGCTTTTACACCTGTCTAAAGTTACTGTAGGCAATATGAATTCAGTGACAACAGATTTGGTGAATAAATTGTTATTTAGAGCTGGGGTTCACAACTGGGTCAAAAATGATCTTAAACATCAGGTCACGTCCCACGTTTAAACGTTCAAAATAAAACATTCAGTTTATTAGCATCCACCGCAAGACTATGATGTACTATTAAGTCTGTTACCTCATAAAATGAAAACTAAATTAATAAAGTAAAAGACAGTACAAGACAGAGCAAACTTAACATTGAAAAAACAAAACATCAAAGACATTGCAATTGCAGTTACAACAAAGGTTTATTTGGGTAACTAAAAGAGCATAACAGATGCACACAAATATGAACTGCTAAAAACAGACAAACATATGTACATCCATAAGAATAAAAAAATAAAAACGGGGTAATAATACATAATAATATGGCTGCAGTGGTCAAGATAAAGATTAAGAAAAAGAAGAAAAACTTACAGAAGCCAGCTATTGCATTAAACATAAATTAAACAAACAATTAAAAGCAATTTTTCATAATTATTTCATTATTAAATGAACACCAAGTAAACAATTTTATTTTTTCTTAATTGTTCACATGCTGTCTCTTCCTGGACAAACTATTTGGGAAACACTGACACAGTGGAAGCTGAGACATTAATGGTTACTAAGGGACAGAACCTCATGTGATTCTCTGACTTTATCTAGTGTCTCAAGTAGTGGTTTTCTCAGTCATGTAGAAAAACACCAGAACATTTACTGGATAGATTGACACCACAGTTGTGTTCTGTTCCTTGGAGATGAATTGTAATGACTTTTGTCTGAGTCCTCTGGCATTGCTGGGATTGTTATAACATTTGGTTTCCCCACAGGATAAATACTTTTTGCTCTGGTGATCTGTTAACGTTTCCTAGAATGCTAGAGAACAACATCTTCATAAGCTCAAAAGCACCATTTACAGTACAGTAAATTCCTGCCACTGACACATGCAATGCGGTGTCAAAGCAATTTGACACCTCAGGTGACACCTCTGTGCAACGTATGTTGTGTTAACTTTAGCAACATAGTTTGGGACACGTGTAATTGTCAGGTTGCATAAGTGGATTTGGCTTTTGACAGTTGTTAGGAGTCATAAATTAGCTTAATGTGCACATGATGATTTTCATTTCAAACCACTTAACACAACAAGAAATTAAAGGCACGTGGGAGAACAACATGAAAGCATTTTTGTAACCTGTTGACCTACCTGAGATTTATTTAAATAACAACAAGGAAATGATATTGAGCACATTGTCAGCAATGGTGAAGTATCTTTAGATATATTCAACAATGGAATACTTTAATACTTACCTTACCTAATATTTTTTAGCATATTCTTAAACTATACATGGATTTGATTTGCTGTGTGAAAAAGACAAGGCAACAATGCACAAGAAGAAGGAAGTATATATTTAAGAAATACATATTTAATAGTATATCACAGATACATCAATGATGTGGGCAAATGAGTAACAAGGCATTGTAGCATAGACCAGGACTGTTTGTGCGATTCAACACAATGTGATTAAATGTGATCCGATGCAGACTACCCAATATGATATGGGTAGTCTGATTGTCTTTCTTTGTTTCTTCTTCAGCAGACAGCACATCATAAATTAAAACTAAAAAAAAACAATGGAATTCACCATCTCTGACAAAAGATAAAAATAAAACCACCAACCTTTTGTGTTCTGTCTCCAGTTCCACTTTTATAACACACCTCAGCCTCCATGGTTGCCTAAAGCTTTGTTTACACCTGTAGATACTAAATTAAGATTTCAGCTTTAAGTTGCTTTTGAGTTGGTATACATCGGTATAGACAGAGTGGAGTGGGAGATGGCAAATGGCAAATGGCAAGGGCTCAGTAATAACACACAGACCTATACGGTCCTATACAACTCTTTTTATCATTATTATTACAATTAATATTTAAAGCTGCATTAATTGACTTATGGTCACTAGGGACAGTGTTTGTGTCCACCCATCTATTAGTCAATATTAGTCTATAAATAAAATATGAGCCAAATTTTGACGTCCTCATAGCTCTGTTTTGGTCTTCACCAGCTTCTGAGAAAAAAAAAAAAAATCTCTCCTCAACGTCTAAATGCTTTACTTTGTTATTGCTCTCTCTTCTCCTGATTTTTACTTTTGACACCATGCACTTCTCCCCAACTTCCCTCCCACACATCAACATGCAGACTCTGTGGGCGGTACAACACCCTTCTTCAGCTGCAATCTCTGTGCAGGAGCTCATTGAGATCAAAAGAAATGATGTAGTTAAGACAAAATAAGATGAAGAGGACGCAGAGAAGAGGAGGGGAGGGAAGTGTAGAGGAGACAAAAAGTAGGGGGGTGGGATTGATCATAAGAGGAAGAGACAACAAAGGTGAGAGTGAAGGGTAAATTGAAGGATTTTAGATGGAAGAACAGAGGAAAAGAAATAAATTAGACAGCGATCCTGTGCCTGGACTAAATACAAGTGCTAGATTGAGATGAACAGTAATAGTGTGCTGCATCCAAATCAAATACATAAATTTTAAAAATGTGGCATGAGTCTCCTAAGGTAAATTGATCCTAGGAGACGGGTCAGACTAAAAGCGATTTCCTGTGCACAGTGACAAGTGACCAAAATTAAAGCTTCTCCAATCAACTTCATTTTTTCAGTGTTTGAATTCTAGGTTTTCACGGCCACACTGTTCAAATTTCAGCCTTCGAGCCCATGGCATTGTGGAAATATTGACTGTGACACTTGGGATCCCTGACATCCAATACAAACTTATACCCAAATGTCAAATTTAAGACTTAGTACAGTGAAGAATGGCAAAAATGAAAGCTTCTCCAATCAGCTTTATTTTGAAACTATTACATTTTCAGGTTATCACGGCAACAATGTTCAAGTTTCAGCCTTCTAGCCCATGGTGTTGTGGAGGTATTGACTTCGAGACCATCGAGAAACACTATTCTAGGTTATCTAATCTAGCTAAACAAGAAGAAAACAAGAGCTTTAGAATAGACATGAAGTTAAAGCAGCAAGCGTCCACGCAGAACTGTCTGTCCTAACACAACATATTTTTCAAAAGGACTTGCCATTCTCAGAACAGTAAAAATTATATTGATCACCCAGTTTTGTTGGCATTAAGCGAGACATACTGGCTGTCCTGCTAGCCACTATTATTAGGTACCAGCTAGCAGCTAGCGGGACAGCCAACATGCCTCCCTGGCTGTCAACACAGAAGACCTGAGGGGGTTACTGCTCATTTCACTGCAGGGAGAGCAGCATTATCTCTGCAAGTGTATTTGAAATATGCCGTTAACACATCTCTGAAAACATTTTCAAATAGGCTCTATCTTGTTAAATCGATGACAAATTAGACATTTAGAAAACTACATTGTAGCCTGAAAAAAGCTTAAAAGTACATTTAGTGACAGTCGTATTTAGAAAATTCGAACTTCTTCCAGTATCCAGCCTATGTTCGCTTGCTTGTCTCTTTCCGTCACCTGCAAACACATATAATGATACAATGACACAGCTCCACGGTGGCTCTCAGCCAGTGAAAAAGCAACCCGGTTCTTAGAAGAAGAACCAACTAGGCATCAGCACTTGCACTGGCCCTGAACTAGCACCAGGTTCCTGTAGGTGGAAAAGGGGTATGGGTTGTGGTGTTGTGGCCCCGAGGGGATAAGTTCAAGTTCACAAGTGGGAGACTGACAGGCAGAGCAGTGTGGCTGTGCTGGTCTGTTGTGAAGAGAGAGCTGAGCCAAAAGGCAAAGCCTCCTAGGTGAGGTGTTTCAGGCATGTCCAACTAGGACAAGGCCCTGAGGCAGACCCAGGACACACTAGAGGGATGATATCTCTTGATTGGCTTGGAAATGCCTCGGTGTCCCCCAGACACACATATAGAAACACACACAAAACATACTGCATGTCATAATGTAGTTCAGTATGTTAAAGCTGCACACTTATCGTTAACATGTCAAGTAATGTCACAAAACGCTAAACAAGGGAATACCTTTTGGAAGAATGGCTTGAGTAACACAATACAAAAGGGAATTGCAGGTAAAATCAGATTTGTTTTGGTTTCCTCCCAGTGGTAATGGTTCATAGTGAATAAGAATAAATAGGACCTTTAATAAACATTTGTTTTATAAATCACTGATGTTATTCATCCTTTAATGCAACCTTTTTCAGCTTCTAGAAATCAAGGCTTTGCTCATAATACATGAAAAAAAAACCTCAAATAAA
>JAPQRN010000010.1:5356409-5366810 GCA_037367275.1 Coranthus polyacanthus
ACAACCATCAGGAACAAAAACAGTGATGCTTTGTCCAAAGTAAAATAAATCATCAATGATTAATTAATAGGTCTATGTCATTTTCCTTGAATTACCACACTTCATCAGCGCTGTGCCAGTGCTGAAGAAAGGTCTGGCTGAAGCCATTATCATTCTGGAATATATGAAACATTCTCTGGCTTGTTATAGTGCTGTATTTCTTTAAACTGATCACAATCACACTGGACAGTGCTAAGCTAAGGATCAAAAACAGCGCCTTTGCAAAGAGTGTCAAGGGGGAACTTGTTTTGGTGGAACGTTTGCATGGTGAGGCGAGCCCTGGCATTAAACTGTTTAAATCCACACAAAAGAAAAGAAACAAGTATACCTGCCTCATCGAATGATCTACCAATCCATCAAAACTTGCCATTTTCAGCGTTAAGTTGCCAACTGTGAGGTTGTTGTTTCACATAGTGAGGGTTTCTTTGAAAATGATAACAGACAGTGACAAGCTCATCCCAGCTGACAACTTCCTGTGAGTCAGACTGTTGCACCCTCTCACATCTGAGGATTTGATAGTGTTACTTTCTTTGATTAAATTACAGCCAATCACTTTCACATCTTTTCAGCAGTTCATTTAGATACTATGAATAGATTCATTGTCAAAATGATGGAAAATCTTGAGTTGCAGCACTACTTATAGGCTTTTAAAACATACAGCTAATGTTATGGTCTACTATGGTCTAAAATCTAACTTCTTTGGCTTTGGCTGTCAGTGGGATAATCTAATACAAATCCAAATGTTTGTAACCATTTAGATTTATATTAGATTATCCAAATGCTTGGATTTCCTGGTTATATTTTCTACTCTGGGGATCAGTCTTTTAGGCTTCTAGGTTTATTGCAGCTGGCTATCTATTGTTATTGGGATATTTTCACACCTGTAGTTCTTTTGCTATCAGTTGCTGAACTTGTGAACTCTGGAGTGTTTTCTACTTGGTTTAGCTTCATTTCACATGGGGAAAAAGTCAAACAAACCAAAATGCACCACTACAAACTGCATAGTAATATTCAGTCTTCTTATTGGTCAGATGTGTGTGGGATGGAAGTAAGAAAGTAAATTCAGGAAGAAGGTTCTATATTCTGGACTAGTGCATATTTCCGTTAGAGAATCAGTGCTATGCAAACTTCAACTACTACACCAGCTGCTATAGGTTGTGTGCTGCAGCATCCCAGAATGCAACGCTATCTGAACCTGGCAGTTGGGTCAGATTGGGGTCAGATCATGTGCCAACCACAAACAAACCACTCCAGAATTAGTTTGGGGATTGGATGAAGACCACTTCCTCTAAAGAGCGTCGATGTGGTTCTTCTGGTTTGTGTCAGAGTGCGCTTGCGCTTTTCAGACCTGTCCAAATGAATCGCATCAAGGATTACAATGAACCAGAGGTGGATTTAAATGAACTAAGAAGCACAGATGTGAAAACACCCGTAGTCATAGTCATTTGATTTTTACTGCATGAGTGGAGTTGAAGTTGACGCACCTGCACACAATATCATTTGAAACAAGTAATCTAGTTATTCAATCATGTGATTCTTACAACAGCACTGAAAAGAAATGAACCACAGGGTTACAAATCAGCATCCAGCAATTTCAGATAATGACAGTGAGTGTAAGCCCACAGTAGGGTGCTTCTCTGCATATTCTGCCTTTCAGCATCAGGTGTTTAATACAGAGTGAGCAGTGGGGTTTGTTTTGATAATGTAATGCAGCACTGGGTATCAGTGATGCACTTTTGAAGCAGATTGGATGCCTAAAATTAATTACAAAAGACTTCTCCCTGCTTTTGGCATCTCTCTTTCTGGTGGTGTGCTAATCCACCTTGCTTAAAAGCAGCCCCATATTTAGCTGACAACACATAATCAAGTAGTAAAGACTTTTTTTTTAAATTTTGTCTTAAATTGCTTCCTGTGGCCTGACCCCTCTACCTCACGTACAGCATGCGCATACAGCACTGCAGATTCATCTCTAATTATGATTAATATTTGTGTACATCATTTAATTCTAGTTTAGAAGCCCACATATGTTTGGCACCCAAACATTTTGTGTATTCTAAAAACATTTCTTCCAGCGGTGCTGAGATTACCAAGGTTCCTTCCTACTGCGGGGATTAAAAGGATTATGTGGTATTCACAATACTTTGATGGCTAAGACAGGCATCATAATAACCTTGTTGTTATGCATGAGTTTTGAAGAGGATCTTTTTGATTCAAGGACAGCGCCTTGTTGTTGAATTCACTGCATTTCAAATTCTTATGCATTACCTGCTAGTGGGAAACATTGTCCTCTGGGTTTCCATAGATCCAGAGATCCCTGGATATATTGTAGTATAGTATTAGAAAATATACTACGCTTTATATAATATGCTTTATAAAAAAATAAAGATTTCCTTAATTTCACAAAACAGTACAATGTTATACAGATGGATCTTTTAAATTAGGAAATGTTAAATATCATTTAATAATGGATGTTTAATTTGTAGAGCTACAGACAAAAAAAAACTTGGTCAACACAAAAGGCCAACACAGTGCTTTTATATTTGTCCAAACCTTTTTGGTGCTTCCACCCACTCCCCTCGCTCCTGCATAAAGCAGCTCTCCACACATCCATGCTGCCCCTTTGATATGAGGCAATATCCATCAGAAACAAATAATATCTTTTTCTCCTAACCGTTTTCACTTAATTCAGTTTTTCAGGGACAAGTGTGGGGAGGCATGAGAGTGATGCAAACAGGAGCAATATGGCGGCAGAGAGTGTCTGTCATAAAGTGCCCTCGGCAACAGTCTCCAAGGACTTTGGAGGAGAGACGGGCGTGTTTGGGCCAACACACTCAGACTATATGATGATGGCTAATTTCAGAAATATCCCAGACCAGTGATACTATGGCTTCAGGGCATATTTTTTTTCTCAACAGCGTATGGAAAGTGTATGGAAGCAGATGCCGTGCGAAGAAAATGAAACCATGATTTTAAGTTACTGAGATTTTCCAACGACCATAAATTTCTTTTTCTGTGAGGAACTGCACTGCCCGATGCTACTGTCCAGAAAGACAAAAATAGGATAAAGAGGTTATGAAACTTTAGATATTTTCTTTTAATTTATGGTGCGTGTTGTGTGTCTATTGTTTGTAATGCTCACCAAAGTAATTGCTAAGATTTCAAAAACATGGCTACCTGCATTATTACTGATCAAATAAGGCAAATATACATCTTGGAAATATTTTGATGTGAACAATGTTTTCAACTCATGGCAGAGGTACTATGGTAAAATCCATGCTTCAATGTACAATAATTTACCAAGCAGTATTTGTATTTTATAGCACAGGTTATCAACATAGACATGTTCTAATAATTTCTCCTTAAAGTTGGGAATTGATCCTGCATGGTAAAGATAGAAGTTCACAGCATCTTAACCCTTAGGATTAGCGCCTAAGGTGAAAAACTGTTAAGAGTAGGAGGAGGACTTTTAAGAGGCTTAAGGGGTTCTTAAGCGCAGGAAAAAATGTCAGAAAGACAAAAAGGTAGAATAAATGAATGACAGTGAGCTGACGAAAAGATTACAGATTAGATTGTGCAGGGAATTTGAACTTGACTAGCCAGCAGTCACAGAATTTAATGAAAGCTGAGCCATTTTCTTGCATTAATATTAAATGAACTAAGAGCTAAAATTACAAGCATGGCAAATAAATGTAAGCAAATAAGTATAAAAACGACTTACTGATGTGTGCATAGGCTTCTTCACAAGTAGGCCTGTGTTTAATGTATTGAGGCTACTTTTTAAAGAACGGCTCATAATGTTTTCAACAAAGACATAAGTAATGCTTTAAGGCAGACATAAAGTGATGTTGCGTCTTTCACCATTTCTTATTTTTTCATATGTAACATTCAAATGCATGTTGTTGTCTCATGGATTACTTGAATGCTTTGGTTTGGTAGAACAGATCCACATCCTATGCCAATGTGAACACTGTATTTTGTTTGCAGGTTTCAACTTTGATACAGTGTTACACAACCCACAGCCTGCACAGTATGATCCCTATTCTGCCTGACATATGTCACAACATAATGATACATTGCTAGCCTAATACCATGCAATGGCACTTTGTTTGCTTCCTCCAAACACTAAGCTGGCACTCAAGTGTAGCCTCCCCTGCAAAATAAGCAATTAAGGAGAATATAGTGGCAGCTATGTCACTTAATCACACATGGTGGCAAGATACCGAGGCTGTATACACCCATCTGCTTCTACATACTGTATATCCACTCTAATATACAGCCCTCATGGGCATGTTGACAGAAACACACAAGTGGAATGTAATATACTGATTGTCTCTTAGCGCCATGTGTGTGTAACAACACTGTTGGACTGAGTAATGACAGGGTGTTATGTCATAGGAAAATAATAAGATATAAGACACACACAAGACATCGCCATACACAGCTGAGAGATCATAAGTTCTGTGTTGCCTCCTTGTGCTTATAGCCCCTAATGTTGCAGCAATATCTATCGTACGTATCTGCAGGTATGTCTTAGTGATGCACATGAAGCTGCACCTCAAAGAGCACACTAAGCCTGTCCAATTTAGTCACATTTTCAATGAGGATCTACTTCTCGTTCTCTGTTGGGCACCTGCCCTGCATCCCGAGCATCTCCTACACAACTCGTCAGGGATTTGGGGCTTCGCACAGGGTAGTGTAGGTTTAAAGAATGTTTTCAAAGAGGTAAACAATAGACCCACCTCTGCTCTTGGCATGGTTCACTGGCACAAAGAGCGTAAAAAATACAACAAAACCAGGAAAAGTCCATGAGTCCAGTCCACATTCACTTTCTCCACGTGATTCAGGAAACATGTGACTAATACACAGGCACAAAAATTACAAAACAGTTATGAGCTGCAACAACAGGTTTCCAACAGTGCACGACTGAAAATAATCATTTGTGAAAAAATCATCTGTTCAAGCTTTATATCAGTAACCTAGCAGTGCTAATATATTTTTTTTTCTTAAAGGAGAAACATCGTCTTTATTCTGCTGAGAAAAAACTCACACAGAAAATATACTCCAATGCAGTGGTTACATTAGGAAATGGCATTGGCTTGAACACAATCTATCAATACTCACAAGCTGGAAAACTGCTGTAAACTAGGGTCATCGTGTAGTTGTCACTGGCACAAGAAGCATTTTTCACATGCACAATCATGAACTTTAAAATGGCGAGTACAAAACCCCTGCGAACTGACACTTTGTTTTCACAATTTGATTCATTTGGGATGGCATTTGGCAAGTCTAGAAGAGCTGCATCTGTTGCCCGCTGGAAGTCATCTGGCTTCGATGACAATCATTTGCTGTGTTTGCAGTCTGTAGCACCTACACATTCTCATGCCCAACTTGTCACATACTGATGCTTGGTCAAGAAATCAGTTTTCGACACTCAGTGTACCCATATAGCATCCTTTTTTTATGTGCAGGGTAGTCCAAAAGACAGGCATAACAACACCTTGGTTGGGGTTAGAAAAAGGGGTCAGCGTTAGTTTTTAAGGTTTGGTATACAGCTCTGTCAGCTGTGCTCTTTGCTAGGTCTTAGAATTTACTTCACCGTTATACACGGTTTAGACTCTCTAATGATCATTTAACAAGGTCATCAGTTTTAGTCAACTATGATAAAAGTGGCTAACCTGATATTGATGCGTTGGTGTATGTTTTTGCTTTCTTGGAAGAACAAAACCTTGTGTGATTAAAAAGACTGCAAGCCTAACTGATCTAACATCTATCTATGATTCACATGACATGGCAGCCGTAATACTTTTCAGAATTTCCTTGACATTTACTACCAATCAGTATGGGGCACACAGCACATAATGCTCATAGTTTACCAGATTAAACAGATTTTCATGGGAATCTTGTATGGCAGCCATGGTTATTTATTTATTTTTGCTATGGGGGAACAAATCCTACTATATTCTTTGTGTAATTCCTTCAGAGATTATATTGCGCTAGCAGTCATACAGACTGTATGCTAATGAGTAACTGGAGCACAGAGAGGTAGATGTTTGCACATGACTGAGCAGAGAATCATGTTATTCATGATTGCATCTATCTAAATCTATATTAAGTAAAATGCCAACAATTATTTTTCTCTTTTATGAAAGAAATTTTGTCGTTCTTTTTTGACATTGACATTAATGGATAATCATTAGATTCAGCCCTACTGTACAGTCAGTCATTTTCCTAAACCTAGCCCTGTTATTTTTGTGTCTAAATCATATCAAACCTTTTCCAGAACATGCTTACGATATAAATGTTTCAGTGTTTAAGTTGCTAAGAGTCGTAGGAGAAAACACAAAAAGTCCAGAGTTGATCGTAACTAGTCGGAGTTTGGCTTAATTAACCCTCTGCAGAGTTGGGTTAACACTGATGCATTTAACTCTGTCAAATGACTCCAAAACTGAACACCATTTAAATTAGAATGGTTTAAAATGACACTTTAGGAGGAGAAATCAACTCTGAAATGTTTAACTCTGAAATTTCACCACTCCAATTTTTACTGTCTTGTCAGAAGCTATTAACATATAACATATGGTCATTTGGGTTGGAGGACTTGTTAGCCTTTTTCCATAGTGCGTCTGGTTTTCACCATGTAATGAACAGAGTGAAATGTATGAGAATATTACATAGAAAATAGAATGAAGAAATACTCTGTGTTTAGGGGCTTTTTTAATATGTAAATATGTAGGAGTAACAAATCATGAACATGTACTTTACTTACTCAGGGCTAGTCTCTTAATCTACACTTAACAAGCTTGTCCTTGTCATTTATTTAAAAGCCTCTTGTCCTTAGTTTCTCTCTCACATCTCCATTATCTTAATGGCATTTTTAAACATACAGGCAATACGCCGTTAGCCCCTTGTAGAGTAATTACCATGTAATCTCTCAAGGCTTCCCACCTTTCAAACCCAGAACAAAAAGCAGCCCCTTCCTGATAAATAAGCAGCGATGAAGTCGGTGTCATCTCCTTGTGAGCATGTAAGAAATCCCATAACCTTGAATGATGCAGAGGGGGCTTCCAGACAGATCCTTGAAATATACAGAGAGGTCCCAGCTAAATCTACAAATAGCTAAAACATGCAATTTTACAGATAGCTGCAATTAGAAACAAAGTAAAGAAATATATCTTACAACTAACTAAAGGAAGGTATTTGAACATATGACAGGTATTTGGTGTTTCTTTGCCACAATTATAGCTTTTACAAGGTTGCACCTACTGACTTCTTTTTACTGAAAAACAAGTTGTGTTTTAAGTTCTTGTGCACATACATAGTAGTCTGGGAATAAATGCCTAGTCTGTCTGTTAAACGTAATATGTAGATCAAAGAAGTCAGCTAACAATAGTCTTTATAACTTAAATTGATCTAATTCACATTTAGATAGAGCCTGAGGGAAATGTAGGCATCCAGTAGCTTAGACAACAAATACAAAACAGAAGAAAAAACCCAGAAGGGAAGTGACAGTCTGAGAATAATAATTGCTGCAAATGATATCAAACACAAATCAAAGATAAAAATATGAGATAAATATGTAAACCAATACAACAGTACAGTCAGACCCAATAGTCATTAACACCCTGCCATCACTGGGGGGGTATTTTTTCTAGAGCTACAGTACATCATATGATGGATATTTTTGTCAATTTTGCACAGAACAAGTACATCCCTTTCCGCAATCTGACCCAAAGAATTCTAAAGTCTAAATAAATACGAAAATACATCTACAAAGATTTTGTCGTCTGCAGCGAAGGCGTAGCACGAGCAGCAGCAGCTACTTTAGTTTCGGTATGTCTGTGTGTGCATACGTTTTTGAAGTGCTTGGAGCAAAACACACAGTCATTGCGGTTATTAAAAAAAGATGAAAATAAGCCTGCAATCAGTAATTTTTATTATTTGTTTTTATTATTTTAAAAAAGACTAACACATTGGGTTGTGTTTACGAGTGTAAGACTTGTGTGAAAAACAAGCTTCTATGTGGCTTGATTAACATAGAAGCATATACTGTAAGCAGCAGGATTCTGTCACAACTACATTGACTTTTCTAGTATTTTAATTAATCCCACTTGTTGTTGGATGTTGCGTAGGCCATCACAGCTGACATCAATCAGCCATCAGCCAGCCCTGTTCTATCTGTTAATTAGTCTGCATTTGTTGGATATAAGCTTACCAGTCAGTGTTTATTGCTTTTAGTTTCTCTGTTGACAGTTTTGCTGCTCCTCTTCCTGAACCCTTAAGTGAAATATGTTACTTTGGACTGCTGCCATACTCAGAGTGTAGTGAGTCATGATAGACAAAGGACCGTGGATGGATTGGGCTGTCTCTAGACGTGACAGAATCCTTCGGTGTCACGGATATTATAACTTCTTAACCACAACTAGTGTATTAAAAAAAAATGTATTCAATATTCACAAGCCTTACTCAGCAGTTGAGTAAGTTCTCAATCAAAGCTCACATGTCAGACATAGCCAGCACTCACCTGCAATTATGCATAGCCTTAAGGGTAAGTCAACTCAAGTGGCCATTCAGGGAACAGTAGGTTTTGATACTTACGGCCAAATCCACAAATAATGGATTGTGCCCGCTAATAGCTCTGCAAATTGCATCGCATTTGGGTCCGCAATGTGCTCCTGTTCATTATCTGCTCCTTGCACAAATGATATGCCAGTCCTATTAAAAATTTTGCATCTGAGAGCAATTTACCTTTATTTTAATCTGAGCAGTCCTAGCTGCAGAGCAGTTTCTACTGTTTCAGGCTTTTCTCCACATTTACAGATCGGTCCATAATGAAAACTGCAGAAGAACTGAAGAAAAACACTCAAACTATGTACCTTTTAATTAGCAGAGAAACACGCACACACAAAGCCATCCACAGTCACAAACCGACTTAACAACAACGTATTTTGTTTCTTTTGCTTCTCTAGTATTTCATTTCTATAGCTGTGTTCTCTAAGTGTGTCTCCAAAGAGGCTGTGTGCATTTACGCATGTGGTGGCAACTTCATTAAAACCACATCAGTCAGGATCTGATGGTAATTAATGTGTTCTGCAGCTGTCAGAATCAGATTCCAGTTTTCTGAGGTGGAATGTTTGTAATTAAGCAGCCTGGTCTTCATTCATTTTTATTTTTAAGCAGCTCAAAGTCCAAGATAAGGCTTATTTACATTGAACAGGGCCTAGGGCAGACGCTATGAATATTCCATAATCTACATCCATGCTACTAGCTGTTACTGGGGTTCATTTTTCAGCCCCAGAGGTTGCCACTTAATTGAAAAGTTTTTCACAATTCTGAACATTTCATATATACGTATATATATATATATATATATATATATATATACGTATATATCCTCTCTGTTAGTTCAGTTAGCCCAACTTGATGATGTGGAATTTCAGAATAGTAGTAGAGACAACTCAGAATCTAGGCTGTTTAAAGACTGGTTTGGTACATGTACACTGTTGGCTCTCTGAGAATGTGATAAAATAAATACATTTGAACAATTTTACGACGTCAACTGTAAACCAGAGAAACATGAAATCACTTCCTTCAGTCAATCTTCGGTGCCCTGCTCTTTGGTTTAGTTATGTGCATTTGGTTTTTTTTGTCATACAGCCTGTTGCAGGAGGCCAAATATTATGCAGGACTGAGCAGTGCAAACTTTAATTCCCCAAAGCGCTGCACCTCTCAGACACCTTCATGTTTCCTGACACTCAGGTAAGAAAATGACAGTGTCCTCATTGTAATTCCTTGATAGCCTCTGCCTGCCAAGTAAAATCCGACACCAACTGCAGACACTGACTGAACAGACATCCGTGTCTCTCCAGCATGCATGAGAACATCTTTACAAATCAATGTGAATACATACGTTTAGACACCTCTGATATAAGAACATAACAAAACATGCATTTGTGCTGACATATAGCCTAACCAATCAAGACATTTCCATCCCACTTCCACTCCTACTTCTGAGACTATGACAGCCATCGTCACCTGTCAGTCTTGATTGCTCAAGCGTCTGAGACAGAGGCCTCAGCTGCTGGACTCACATCTCATCTCATCCCGTCTATTAAAGCCTCCTGTTCTCACCTGATGCCCTGCTCTGCAACTCAAGGACTGATCACACTTACTTTTCAGTCAGCCTGACCTGTCAGAGGCGACAGTGACAACTCTTCACCAAGTCATCATCACTCAGATCCAGCACACATGCACATTCAAACAGCGTCTTGCACATATATGCAAAGAAACACACACACACACACACACACACACACACACACAGCTTGCCTGTTGATGTAGTGACAGATGATTATATGCAGTAAT
>JAPQRN010000010.1:5366910-5398356 GCA_037367275.1 Coranthus polyacanthus
ACACACACACACACACACACACACACACACACACAGCTTGCCTGTTGATGTAGTGACAGATGATTATATGCAGTAATGTTTGTTGCTATGGAGACTCTGAAGCAGGAGACCCCAGGTGATACTGTGATTTTGCCTGGTCAATAATGTTTTTCTTGTACGCTTTTGTAGTTTCATAAAAACAGGTTTATGTATTGCAATAAAACTGGCTAATGCTTCAGTATAGCATCCTCACAAAGCAGATAAAGAGAGGTCAGATAGTGTTTTATGACATCTTTTTTAATGGTATTGAAAACAGACTTTCAGATCTATTTGCGGCATGAATTTTGTCATTGTGACAGAAACCAACAAGAAACTGCGAGTGTCGTGTAACCAAACCACATCATAGGAAAACTCTTTAAAAGTAAAGCATGTCTTTGTAACTTACATGTCTGCTGCCTTCTCATATTCATCCACTGTTTATGTATGTGAAGAAGAAAACACTATTGCGGACACTAACTTCCGTCGGACAATTTAGCCATATGTAAATTTCCGCATTAAAATATCTAAAAATGACAAGGCCTTGGTTATTCTGTTCACTTGTGCACCCCTTCGTGTCATATTCGTTTTGCTAACATAATGTTTAAAGTGAATATACGTCACTCAACATAATGTGAATGAAACTTGAATACATTAACTCATCTGTATTTTTACCAGAGTCACATCATATGGATTTTGGTGGTGAAAACAACTTCCACGATCTCTCACTATTCCACAATATCATCGACTAGGACGTCTTTTGTTATTCTTTTGAATGAGATGCACCTACAGGCAGAACTTACACACTGTGTGTTTAAGATGGGGGAACTCTGGTGACAATGTGTCTGCCCCAGTACCTTCACTTGCTGTTGTAGAAAGTGAATATCTACTTGTATGATGTTATTTTTTTCCTGGTACTTGCCACCAGTGTCCATGTATGTCACAGACACTCCAAGTGTGTGGAAGTTCATCCAAAATATATTCCCTGTTACAGCAGCAGTTTGAATAACATGAATGTTGCATGAAGCAAACAACTATAAACCATATAAGCCAGACTATTTTTGTACATTCACTGTGAATGTTAAAAGGGTTATATGTAGACTTGATATTCCAAACGATCAACAGCAGGGGGAAGTCGCGTATCAGAATGCACTCAAATGCTACCAAAACCACCAACAAATTAATGCTATTTTTCCACAGACTGTATCACTCACTGAATAAAGTCTGAAACTCATTGTTCACACACATCTATATTATGATTATGGTACTGTGGCACCCAGAAGTTTAACTTTTTCAGTAGTATTGGCCAAATTCGCTATATGTCATTATTTTGTTCATATCCCTGAATGATTTGTTTATTTGGTTCATTTACACATTCATTGCACTTGGCCAGTAGAGGGCATATAACATACCATAACACATTACTGCAAGTGGTATAGAAGAGTGTGTTTTTTTTGTTTTTTTTTTTGTTAGGTAGGCTACTGCAAGAAACAAGTGTGAACAGACGAGTAATGTCCAGTGCCACTGACTGCCTGACCCTGACGGTGAAGTGATAAAGAGTGAACGTTTTCTACACCTTTAATGCAGTCGCAGTCTAAGTGGTGTAACAGTGTCATCAAGTTTTCACCTTCAAACAGAAATTCAGACAGACTTTTTCCGACACATTTAGTGCTAAATTGTTCGCATGACGTGGTTTACAAACGGGAAACAAACAACCAGTAAATCACTCTGAACTTTAGAAATACTCTCAGTTGATAATATTTTTTCTCCATATTGCTGCTTAGGATATTTTCTCTTCAATACAACTCAGTAATATACTTAAAGGTATAATAAATATCACTCCTCTGTTACAGTACAGTCCGTACAGTTCACATCTGCGCCTGCCACATCCTAAAGTAACCGTTCACTGTATATGAGTCATGTTTGACATCTACAACACTAATAATCTGCTTTTGTCACCTGTCTGAGTGTCTGTGTGAAACCTGCTGTCAGCAGACTGGAGTCAGTCATCAGATGAAGTTTTTTACACTAGTTGGTCTGTTTCATTAGATCCTCCTCTCTGTCTAACCTCCTGCAGCGTCGTAATACAGTGTAGAGTTAATATGGGAGTTACTTTCTGTTGGTGAGTATAAATAGTTTTTCCAGTAATCGTCAATCACACCTGGTTTTGATATTGTTAAATATGTTCTAGAAACATGTTAACACAGTGAAAACAGCTGCTAACCTGCTCGGCTCTGCTCTTCTCATCGCGGTTATTTCTCCTTATCCTCGTCTGTTCCAGGTAAATAAAAAGGTTGTGATCTGTCATAACTGTATGATTTTATATTTTCAACCTCACTGTTGTCAAAATTAGCATGTTATCCATATGTTTCTTATGTGCGTTAGCTTGCCTGACTCCCTTGTGTAACACATCATGCTACTTTCTACGTTTCTACGAACTGAAAACATAGACAAAAATGCCTCCAACTGTCAATAAAATGTTTATGGACATACATATATGTTTTAAAATCCAGACCGTTTTCCTACACATTAAAGATCTGTGGTTGTTAACTTGGAAGATGCACTTTAAGAGTGGGCACCGTGACAGAAGCATTGTTATATAATGCAAAGCCACAAAAAAGGAGGTAATTTAATTCTCTTTTCAACATATTTTGATACAAGGTCTTTCTTGGGCATCCTGGCCTTTAAACAGAGAATTAAATTACCTAATTGGAGCCTAACAGTTTGCAGACTTTTCTTTTCGTGACCTCTAGTGACATTTTGTCTCGGATATTTTTGCCTGGATGTGCACAAATTTGGTCCTACTTTTGATACAATGCAAAGTTTCCATTAGTAGTAGTTGGGAGGAGATCAGCATTGTTTGTTTCCTGTTTCAATTTGATTGTAAGCATTCTTTCTTTTTTTCTGACCTTTGTATGGGTGTAACAGTCTGTTTATTCTGTATTATGGTTTGATAATGCTTTGATGGGTTTTTTTTTTCTTCAAAAAACAAAAGAAGTTTCAAATTAACTGTGCAATTTGCGAACGTGGAGAACAACAATCAAGGGAAATTTAAATCCAATAATTGTGTGAAAGAAAACTTATAACCTGATCAGTTTTATTTTAGTGAAAAGTGAACATGTAAAATAAGTACAAAAACCTAGAGAATGCTCTGTAATAAATGACCTTTAAGTCACTGACTTCACACTTCTTCATTTGTGGGGTTTTGGATTCCAAGCAGTTACATAGTGGAGCTATGTGTCAAGCCAGGTATAGCTGCATCCTGCACAGATGGTCAAGCTGTGCCAAATGCCATTAAAAACACCACATTTTTAAAGATAAAAGTCTGCATTAACTGAACTTCACAACAGATATATGCAAATGTAGCACAAACAAATGCTGGAAAAGAAGCCTGTGTGGGCAATTTGCCTTTTCATCCCTGTTTACACGCCCAACCTGCTTCAGCTGTAAATATAATCCACCAAGGCTGCACCCTGTGCCCTACAGTCCCTTTATAATTGGAGCGATGGGAGATACTAGAATAGAAAAAGCCTCCACAGTCTTGTGCGCCTTGCTGATGTGAAGTTTGTGTGAATCGTGCTAAATCTTAATTTGCATGGTCTCCTGTACAAAAAATAAGGTCTCTAGTATAGGTGAAGAAGCTCTCTTCCTGTTGTGTATGTGCTGTGGAATGAACAGCACCTCAGTCAGTTGTCCTCTTTTTCCTGTGCAAACATTTACTGAATCCAGATCTGATCATTTAACTGGGCAGTTAAACAGAATCTAAAGGGGGCTATCACTGTTGAAAACATGCACCACTTCTGCCAGATATTTTAAAACGCTTTCAATGTGCAGAGAATGTGCACGGGGACTGTTTTAGTTAGATTACTGAATAATGCAGTGCAGTCTCATAGGAGACTACATTGGAGGACATCTCACACCTGGTGTAATTTCCATCTAGACAGTAAACAGGCACAATTTTGCTCATTTTTTATCAGTTTTATCATGAAAAATAAAACTGACAAAAATACGAGGTAATTTTTAACAGTCTGGACGGCGGAGGCATAGACTCTTGAAAACCACAGCATTAATTCTACTTTGATTAAATGTACAAATAAATAAATCAAAACACTGGCACTTCTTTCTTAAGGTGCGAGTTTTAGAAAAAGAAGTTCAAGTTTGTTGCATTCTTAAATTTCTCAGGGATTTGCTCAATCAGCATACCACTGTAGTTTTTTGGTTTTTTTTGTTGATGAAATGTCACTCTAACAGGAGAAAATAGTGCGTTTGACTATTGACATAAACACATGAGTCAGTGAACTGAAAGACAACATGTGGAGAAGCGTCGCTAAACAACTAGGCTATCAGGATAGTAAGTAGCTAATGTAATGTTAACGTCATGATAATCAAATACAAGAGGCACTGTGGAGCTTTTTAATTGCACATCAAACATGGACTATCCAACGGAACAGAAGAACCTAGAGCAGATATATTTGAGAGCACGTAGGCTTTATATGTTGATGACTCCACCATTTTTTCTGAAGAATGAGCTAGCATAAATATATTTGTTTATATATAGAGTTATTGTTTTGTTTTTTTTCAAACGTGCTGCAAATTTGCATCACTGCTGGTGTGAATACTTTTGTTCATCTCATCCCATTGTGTAAAGGTCTTACGTTAAGAGTTCACTAACAGGAACGAAGGATTACAGAACTACAGACTTTTAAATGTACATGCAAAGGTCTGTCACCTGATGTTATTATCGAGATAGCAGACTGTATGAATGCCTGATGAAAACTGGGTCTTTATGGAATTAATCAGGAAGAGCCTAACAGGTCTATCCCCATGGCTCTGTTTTTCATTAAAAATACATTCTTATGTGAGAAGTAACACCTTCCCTAACACACAAAAAAATATTTTTGGTTAGTAAACATGAAGTTAAAACAAGAATAATCTTGACACCTGTCAAATTGAATCTCTTGATCTGACATTTACATAATGGTGATAAACAAATGTTATGTGTTGGCTCCGTCTGGCACATAGCATGGACCAGGGGTTCTGTAGGCTCTTTGTCGCATGTCATCTATCTCTCTGTCTTGTCCCACTTCACTGTAATAATCTAATCAATAAGGATAGTAGAAGTACTAGAAAGCAATCTCAGTAATGTGCACTTTGACTGGTACGGTGCAATGACTCGGCAGAGCTTTGGCCTCATGCCACGACCCTGAGGTTACTGGGATGTCATCCAAGTAAATCCCATCTGCATCACTGTTTGTCTTTTTGATTTTCTAATAAACAGATGCACCCCCGTCCGCCACCCCCTTCCTTTCACATTTGTGAGGCCAACTGCTCGCTGGCTGCCTGGCCCAGGCCAGTCAGATCACTGTAGTGGTTTTGGCTGCAGTCGGTGTGGACATGGCCAGCATGGATTGTTCTCACTGGACTCAGAAATGTCAGCCCACATATCTGCTTTAGCCAAAAACACTTTGAGCTAATTGACATGCTAATTTTCATGTCAGCGGAGTACATTCCAGAACAGAGCTGATTTAATGAGGTGGGGATTATTCTGACTGCATGATTTCATGCCTACCTTTGTTGAGCAAGCTACAGAATTAAGACAAAAAATATTTAAAAAAATAACACAATGTACACATTTAATGATCTAGAAATATATAGTGTAAACTACTTCGATGTTAGGAGGGTTCCTTTTAAAATGTCTTTCACTACACATTACAGAATACATGCCCTTAAATGTAATTTGTAACGTTTTTTGTTATACTGAGTAACTTATTTTAAATACTTTGGATTCCTTCAACGTTGCCTTACACTATTATTGCACGTAATAGTGTCAACGCAATACTTCCACCTAAAGTAGACTGGACAGTCACCCTGAATGTATATTAACCATAGACTGTATATAATTAGTGGATGGAGGAACCATGACGTCACCCATTGGTTTCTGAACTGCCATTTTGAAGCCAATAGTTTGCGAATTGGCCATCACCATGTTGGCTTTTTGGAGCCAGAAGTGACCATATTTAGACAAAAGGGCCGGAGGGATCAGATCCATCTGCGAGGGATGAATTAGTTACTCATATTTTGTATTCTAACTATGTAATCCCATTTAATGTACTATGTTTTTGAATGGGATGAGCACAAAAAAGCAAAAAAAATAAAGAAAAAAGAAAAAAACAAATCTCAAGACAATTAGAACAAATAATTTATTAACTCAATGGAAACAGTGCTGTTGACACTGAAATGGGGATAAATAATATTGTGTTATATTTTGTATTGAATGTTCTTCTCTAACAACAACACAAGAACAATATTTGGCAACATAACATGTATTTTATTGAATTTCTGAGCTTCTCAGTCCTGGCAGAAGACTTCATAGTGATATGGATAATCAATAACAGAGCAGCCTCCTCTATAACAGCCTTCCGTTATAGAAATCCATCATCAGAGTGTGAGACAGTACATTTCTACCTCATATCAGCCGAGCAATGAATCGCTCAGTGAGGCTTCTTTAGGAGAGATTTATACTGGGGCTTTCACAAGGCAATCATTCAGAGAGCAGTGTTTTGACTATCACACAGAGGAGGGAATAATCTCGAAAAGAAACGGTGGTAAATTGAACTGTCAAAGCCCAAATATGGGAAGCAACTTATCATCGAGATGGAAATGGCTGCTTAGTGAAAGTGGTGCAGACTCACCTGAAAAACACTGCTGTGTGGTGTCAGGGGGTTGTTTGTTAGTTGACGCGTGTCTTAGTTTATTTGTTACTTTATCTAAGGGGAGGTATCCTTGTTCAGAGAGCCAGGTCAAATCTGCACCACAGGGTAACAAAACTGCATTTGTCTTTTACTCATGCATGTTGTTTATAACCAGTTCAGACACGTCCCTTGAATCTATTTCTTGGAAAATGTCACACTGGAATAAGGCCTCACATGGTCTTTAATGGTCCCTTAAAAATGATTAATGTTTTAATAGCACAGGGATTCATTATAATTTGCACATAGATGAACCACAGAGGGATACTGCTGCAAGACTCAATAGAAAATCTGAAATACATAGGATATACAATATGTTTTTGCCATAAATCGAGCTTATTAAAACAGGGTGTACATGCATTTTTCATGATTTGTATTTCGTTGGAATCAACATGGTGTGCATGTATGTAAAATACTTGTTCCTGATGTCTGTCTGCAATGTTCTTGCATTGTTATGTATGTGAATCGCAAATATGAATGAACTAATGTAAGGATTACACAAATGTATGTAACATTTATATATATATTATAAACATATGTAATCTTTTAATAGTTGTTGTAGGGCAATGTATTTTGCAAATGCACGTGGACTGTCATAAACCATGAAAGTTAAATGTTTCTGTTAGCTAAAAATATTAACACATCCTTATTCAAACTGTTCATTTAAAGACAAAAAAAATAATAACTAGGACTGTTTAAACAATACAGAGAACAAACAAATGAAACACACAGAACAAAAGAAAACTCACCCGTGAACTCTGAGTCTATTTTGATGCCCACAGCTTGTGGTGCCAGGAAATTTCTGGATCACTGCATCTTTAATAAATCAGGAAGATTGCGCATCAGTTTTTATAATTCTATTTAACTAAAAGGACATGAGTGTGACATCACCCACTCTTGCTGAGTGACAATGAATGGATATAAAAGGGCCCTAAAATACTTTTAAACTGTTACAGATATAAATCATCAGAATCTTTGCTCTGCATTTCCTCTGCCAAAGAGGTTGTGTTTTTTGCCAGACTGATTTTCCATTAAACTTCATGGAGACGTAGGGCATTGGCCAATGACAAACCCATTACATTTAGGAGCATTAAGGGGCAGATCCAGGATTGTTTTTGATTTTTTTCCACTTTCTTTAACAATACAACAGGACAAGTGCTGCCCTTAGCGTCGTCTGCTGTCTCCTCGGACCTCGGTGGTGTTTTGTGCTCGACAATTGATCATAAGAAAGAAAACATATGTATGAGTGTACAGTGGGCTTTAAAGCTGCAGGAGGCAAAATTGAGGAAAACCACCAGAATCTGAAAATTCACCTTCCATCTGCAGCTCTCTGCTCTCGGTCCAAATCAAAAGGCTAAATATGATGTATTAACCATTACAGAAACATAAAAAAATGATTTTGGTAATTACCAATGCTGTTAATTTAGGGCAGCTGTAGCATAAAGTTTACATTGGGTGATCTAATACATTTGTTAAGAACTGTATATAAGTGTGTCTTTGCTTTAATAAGTGTCTTTGAGTATCTAGAAAAGTGCTATATAAATCTTACCTATTATTATTATTATTAATACTTGTTAGTGATCCCATTGCCTCTCCTCTCCTACAGAGTTTCGGTTTTATGGAGAGTTTGGTCTTTTGTCTTTAGAAAAGAACATGGTCAGAGGATGGACGACTTGATGTTTGAAAGTTTAAGCCATTTTTTTAAATTATTTTTATTCGTCTTTTTTCTTTGTCAAAGTTTTTGGGTCTTCTGTGCCTGCAACGCTACCGAGGCAATGCAATTATTTTGAACATTGTGTTTTTTCACACAGTGCTAATGTTGGGTTAACCATGCCCCCGCAGAGGAAATTTGTAAATGTCTTAAAAAAATCTCAAAAGTCATTTTTAAATCCCCCTTTTTCATGTTTCATGAAACCTGAAAATTGCACCTGAACTTCATTAATGCAACCTCATTAATGCAACCAATACCGTTTGCTGAAGGCAAACAGTATCGGTCGAACTGAACAAAATTGGTCCAGTTCAGCCTGTTTTACAGCCTGTTTTATAGTTTTACTTGCAGGAGGGTTTGGTTAGTTTGATGTTTTACTGGTCTTGTAGCTCAGATTCTGTCTCTTTGCCTCCCGTCCTTCCACCCCTCCCCTCCCCTTCCTCTTTCATGCAGTCAGATGTCTCATCATCAGCCTGTCTCACCTGCTTTCTACACAGATTAGACAGAGTAGTGCAGGGAAGTGAAGCTGACAGCCAGAGTGAGGAGGACGAGATGAAAAGAAGAAAGGAGAGCAGAGGGTTGCCTGCTACAAAACCACCCTCCCTCCTTCCGTCTCTCTGCCTCCTATCTCTCACCTTTCCAACCCCCTGCTGATGTCTTTGGTCTCCTGGCTGGGATTCTCTTGATGGGAAGCCGTTTCCATTTTGACATTCAGGTGGACTGGAGGAATGCAACACCAGACCTCTTGGTAGAATATTGTAACTTGTCATTTGTAGGTTACTCTAAAGCACAGCTTGTTGCATTTGGGACGTTAACGTGGAAGAATGTACTGACTTTATTGTAAAGGCAAAAATGTGGACAGAAAAGTGCTAGACTTTTTTAAGCCTGCAGATGGACGTAGTTTTGGCTTCACCTAATTGTAAATCTATAAGTTGACCAAATAGTGACTCAAAACATGTCAATTTGGAGACCATGAATCCAAAAGGAAGGGGAGTTTATGACCACTAGTTATGGTTAGACTTAGTTAGTTCCAACTTAGCCTGGATCCTCAACTTTCGGAAAAAACAATCCAGTCTGCCCCTTTTTATTGATCTGTTCTAAACTGTAAGGAGTTCATCCTGGCTCCATGACCTACCCTTCCACCAGGTTTCATGAAAATTGTCCTGCTGAGCGATGAGTCAAATTTCCGTTCCACGTTGTCCAGCAGGTGGCCAATCACTTAGTCCCCTATCAAATCTGTTGTTGGATTGCAAATACATCCAACAACAGAAGGACAGTCTGGTGCTCACAAAATGGCGGACATTGAGGAGTGTCTTCACGGATGCAACTGTACCAAAACAATGCCCTGCTCGTCAGTTCCTGCAATATTTTCATTCCTGCTGGAAAAAATCAACTGACAATTATCGTGAGGCAGTGACTTTTGCTTCCCCTGATGGATGCAGTGTATCACATCTGACAAGACGCCTGGCAGCGCCTGCCACTCACTCTCTATTTACTAAAAACTTATGTTATGAAAAAGGTTTTTATGGGGAACTGCAGAGGAAGTTTTTTAAAATTCCTCTCTGATTTTGATTCTTCTCACCTCACATCTGTACTTTGCATCTCTCCCTTGACTTGGACCAAAAGAATCTCACCAAAGAAGTGCACTGTCTTCATAGCATCAGTTCTAACTGTCTGCTTTTTTGTAACTGGATACAATTAGTAAAATTTTGAAATATGAATAAGAATGAAGATAGTGAGTGTTCAACTAGTGAGCAACAGGTGAGCTACAGCCAAAAAACTGCACACAGTACACTACACTGCGTTACAAAACCTCAAACCAGCAACGAGTGGTTTGACAAGCTGAGTCACATGCGACGCCATGAGCAGAGTATGAGTCGAGTCCAGTTCACACCACTGCAACTTTTCCCTTAAAGGTCCTGAAAAGGTTTCATCTGGTCGTGAGTCATTTGAGATTAGTGTGTAAGATTTAGGGGGATTTAGGAGGGTCTAATTGCAGAAATCGAATATAATATTCATAATTATGTTTTCATTAGTATATAGCCACGTGAAAATAATTGTTCTTATTATCGTAGAATGAACTGTTGATATCTACAGAGGGAGCTGGTTGGCTTCCACGGAGTCTGCCATGTTGCGCCACCATGTTTCTACCCTAGCTCCAAATGACCATCTTCTCCTTTTTTTCATACACCGGCTCTAATGAGGGCCTTTTGTTTAGTTTTTTTCAGCCACTGTGGAGGGAGGGGGTGGTATTCAGTTGGGTGTAAATCTGCAACATTACACACTGAACCTTTAAGATGCAAGGATAAGACACAAGTAAATAAATCAGGGAGACATTTAAGACAAATGAGAAGTAGCCAATAAACAAGAGTATCAGACGTGCAAACAGATAACCTGGTTGGTTTGCAGCAGCAGAACAGAAATGAGACAGAGATGAGTCAGACACGCAGATATGTAAAGAATCGTGCATGCATTCTGGCCATCAGGCAGATAGGCAAGTAAAGGGCATTAAGGCAGTGAAAAAGAAAGGTAGGTGAACAGGCATTCAGGCGATCAGACAGATGTTCGGCTGGTCAGGCTGCAGAAATATTGGTATTGATTTCCTCTCTTTGATCCACCCTGTAAACCACATCAAAGGTTGAGCTGAAGCCAGAGAGGACAGAAACAGAAACGCAATATTTGCTTGGCCTCTTTTTTTTTTTTTCTTTCTCTTTTACTTTTTTTTTGGGTCCTTCTTCCCCCTCCTCAAACCCCCTAAATTCCTCCATGACAAGCCTCAGCTTGTCATTGCATCAGCCTATTTCTGGATTTTGTCTGCTAGGAAATACATGTATTTAAATAGATGGAAAATACTGCTGTAAACCAATTAAAGTCCTAGAGTATCTTATTATTTTTCTTTTGTTTTGTCTTTGTTGGTAGGTGCTAATGGAAGTGCTATTCTTGCATTACATTATTACAGCCAAATATTACAGCCAGTTTTTTGTTTTCTTGTTCTTGTTTTGATCCAGTTCTTGTTAGATGTTTATTTTAACCCATTTTTCCAGCTGCAGTGTACCCCATTGCACATTTGTCCACCTCAAACATTTTGGTCCTCTTGACATCTTTAAGCTCACCTGTCATGTTTTGGCTTACTTACACTCGTCCACCTGACATACTGCGGTCAAGTCTGACATACTTTCACTCATTTGTCATTCTTGATTCAATAGAGTACAGTATATATTTTTTTGCCGCCTCAAACGCTTAAGTACGCCTATCATACTTGTTTGTCCTGTAATGCTTTGGTTTGCTTGTTGCAATTTGTTCCATCTGGTTGACACTTACTCCTACATTTGACTTGAAAGTTGTTCAGGCATCTCTTGGCTCTGTTTACGCTCACACTGAAATAAATCTAAGTAAAGAGAGGGGATGTAAACCTAATGCGTGGGGGGAAAAAAAACACAACATGACACAAACGCATACTTTCAAGTTCTCTGTTGTTTTAGCAAACTTTAACAGACTACTGAACACAAATATTAAGACGTTTGGATGACCAATATGAGAGGGGAGTGTAGAGACTCATGCATGTTTAACAGTTCGTTCGCCGAAGAACACAGCGAAGATGAGTGATGGTCAGCGGCTCAAACTGCTTCAGATTCAGGTTTTGTTCATTCTAAACCTCGATGCAGAAACCTAAACTGTACCAGATACCAGATCGGTTGTTATGCATGTCAAAATCCATAAAAATCGATGTAGACTTTTATGAGTTATTCTTCTCAAACACACATGGCATGGCTGAAACGTGTTAAAATATCATGAAGACAACATACGTCCTCCAATGCTGTTCATACATTTCCCGGTCAGAAAATTGCTGTCTCTACGAAAGCCATTTTGCCTTACGCGGTTGTTTAGTTCCACATCCAATCCGCATGGAATATTTGTCCCCTTTGATGTGATTCGTTAGTGAGGTTGTAATGCTGCAGATTATGATTCAACCAGACTAAACACTTGTTGATTTGAAGATGGCCATAAACTGGATTTATATACTATCCAATAGGTTACAGGTTAGGTTATGGTTTTGCCCTGGGTTTTGATTTATTGTTGCGTGTCAGATTTCACCTCTGCAACCTGCTCATATAGCAAATCGTCAGGTATTTGCGTTAATTATATTTACTACAGTAAGCTGGTATGGCTTAATATTTGTATATGTATTTATAATACATTATTTCTCCATGTCTCTTTAAAGTACTACAACGCCACTGTTGTTTCTATGTACAAAAAAAGTGGCAATCACGTTGAACATAACATCTGTAGGAATTTAATGCGGTGTGCATAACACCAACAGTAAATTCAACCAGTCATTTATCTGACAAGTTGTTTTATTTGGACCACCATGGACTCATGAGGAAATGTTGTGAAACAGATCATGATATCCAACTAAACAAGCTGTTAAATGGATATTGAGGTGACCATCTGCAGACCATGAAGACCTCTTACCAAATTATTAAAACATTTCATAGTTTTTTTTTACCAGTAGTGACATCCCCAAAAGGCCCCAACGATCTTCCTGGCCATCCGCTGTTAATATATAATTTCCAAAAGCCTAGAAACATAAAATGTAGTACTTCCTGTCGACAACCCACGCGTCACATATATCCATTAACAGTTTTGTTGTATTAATCGCAGTACTAAAATGTATATTTATTTATGCAATAATGTTGCAAATGTTACTAAACGAGGATGGAAATCTCAAAACGCTATTAATGACTGCATGGCTGGAGGAAGTAGACTAGAGAAATGTTGGTATATTTCCTGCTGCCGGTTTTAAGAAGGCATGTAATTTGTCAAACGCCCCTGGCTAACATTGTGAGTGTACAACCATTATTGTGTGACGACTGACAGCTGTGACGGCTAGCTGTGAATTCTGTTGAATGCCAGTAGAAAGTAGGTGAGCCCGGCCAGCCTTGGCGTTCCACTTCATTAGTTGTTCTCTGCATTCATGACAATGGAATAAACATGATCCTCCTGCGGGGTGCAACTAATTAGCTCATGTTGCTGCCAGCATTTCTTTATGCTCTTTAGCATTACAAGGTTGTCAATTACAGGCTAAGCAGCAGGTTGAAGAACAAAAATGTCACTGGGTCCAATTCCCAGTTCTGTGGGAGATCTGGCCATATAAACAAGATAAGAAACATTCTATTTTTTTTATTCATTGTTGTGATTCACCAAAGAAAAAAAAACATTTAGCCCCCAACAGTATGGGTTATTAAGGTGAAAAGCAGCAACTGTAATTTAGAAAAAAACAAGGTTCTCTATATTTTTTTGGGGGGGAAGTTTTTCCTCTTATTTAAACCTCGAGAACTTTTATTACATCTGGCCATATTGTCATCTGCACCAACTTCTCACCCGAGCAATGAAGACAGAGCACAAAACTCTTAAATGAAAAAAATATGATTTGCTTACTCTCAATACAAGGGTTTAAATGTTTTTTTTCAAACTCTTAAAAGTAATAATAAAGTTTTCTTGGCAGGAATATGTGTTGTCAGCAATTATGGTAATACAGTACATGGTTATGTTGAGTTTAAAAGCAGTTGTTTATATTTAATACACTTCCATGAACACAAAATGCCTCACGCGGGGAAGTTCATATCATTATTTCTTAGAGCTTTGGGAGACTGAAATCCACAACATTAAAGAATACAAACATCTGTAGGAAGCCATTTATAGATTTGACAAGTTCTCAACAAGTTGAGAATGGAGTGGCGGAGAATCTATTCTTTGGGTTTAGAGCCTAATTACTCACAGTGTCAACCACCGGTTATATAATTTGTTTCTAAATTTATAAACTCCCCTTTCCAGTAGAGATTTGTGTCATTTCTGGGCCACCATTACTGGTATTTCTAATTATGAAATGCCACGGAGTCTTACTACCCACTGTTAATCATTTTCAAGAAAAAAATATTTCTCTTCTTCCTTGACTGTTGTGTTTCATTGAGGCAAACATTCTTTGCTGTCAGACTGTTTTTTACATTCTTCTGCACAAAGGGGAAGGTTTTTCTGACTTTTAACATATGTACCAGCAGAATTTTGCTATGTCACGCCTGAAGAATGGAAATGAATGTGATGGTTCACATACTCTGCTACTGCTACTTTTTATGCTTTCACACCTGAATTCCAGTTCAGATATTTTCTAGACATCAGACAGGGCGGTGGCACGTAACATGCATACATACATGTGGAAGATGCCCATAGAAGTCAACTCCGACATTACCTTGACCCCACAGTCGACAGGAGAAAATAAAAAAGTTGCCGCTGTAAATCCCTGCCAACTGTAGACACTTATAATATCTACTCTTTAATGAGGAATGGATGGGGTAGATGTAAAGCAAAAACATATGTGCATAAAATACATGTTAAGTAGAAGTATTTTTTTAAGAAATATTGAAACTACAAACCCCATTTTATTAAATGCATTTTTCTAAAATGCAATTAAAGCAAAAATCTGTGATTTGTTCATTTACTTCAACCTTTATTTAACCGACAAAAGTACAAAGAAAAGATTTTCATAGTTTTTATTAACCAACTTGTAAATATATACAAACTCAGATTTTGACGCCTGCAACACTCAAAAAAGTTGGGAGAGATGTGTTACATTGTTGTTTCACTGAAATACTAGAGAGGTAAAAACATGAAAACGTGATGCCGCATGTGCATCTCTGCTCATTAAATACACACAACTCGAGCGATTTTGCTCTCTGCAGTCTTAATTATTGACCAATATGTGTGTTGAAATGTAGAGAAAAGAAACACTAGAAACTCGGATGCAAAACAAGGGCTAATTGCACGTTACCGGCTCTAAACACCAGCAAATCATTGGTGCAAAATGTTTTGCGAAGCGATCCTTCAAGTGGAGCGGTGCAAAGGTGACGTAATTCGTGGCGCAATTAACAAACCATTCTGTGTGGATTTGTCCCAAAATGTTTAAGAATGCAGTCGTTTAAAACCAGCAGATACTGAAAATTGAGTCGATGAATTACATTTTCTGATAAACTACTCACATTCATATTCAGGAGCAGTATTTTTGCCAGTTCAAAACGATGTTCGCTGACAGCATTCAGTTTTTATGTTGAAACAAAGTGCATTATGTTTCTAACAAATGTAGATCTCAGTAAAGGTCTGTAATATTTCAAACTGTTTCATTCATATAAAGCAACGGAACATACAGAAACAATACCAACAATACTAGGCTGTAAAAGAAGTAGTTTCATTTGGTTTTTAATGTGGAATTTAAGTGGTGTTGTAGTAGGAGTGATAAAGACAATACACTAATGGTCTTTTTTTTCTTATCTTCGTTTAATTTTATAGGACCAACTCTGTCTTGTATCAGTTGCACATCCAGCTTTCACTGACTATTCATCATTGTAACTATTAAATATTTCGGCACAAATATATTACGTCCTAAACTGCCACGAGACACAGGATGAAAGTGAATTAATGAGTACTGTTTTCCGACCTTTTTCAGACCTTTAAGCACATTGTCACCACACATTCATGTATTCTATGAAGACTCGACAGTGAAGCGAACTGATCAAAAACCCATTTCAAGAGCCCATGGGCATAACATAGCGCCTTCTATTTCTAGTTGAACTGTTTTTTTTTTTTCTGTAAATCATTTGGAAATGTGTAGTCCACATGAAAACAAATAATTTATGAATGTTTTGAAAGTTTCTGACGTTAACAGTGTGTGTCCAGAGCCACAGCTGCAACAGTGATGCACCTCCTTGCTCTTACAGCAATAGGTGTGATGACAGGAGGTAATAGATTTGATGGCACTCCAAGCAAAAAATAACTATAAGGTGTTATGTTTTTTTAGTTTTAAGACGATCCGGAATCACATTTGTACATCACGCTGCAACACGCTCCTTTGAACTAAATCTTTTTTCTTTTTTTTTTTTTTAAATTAACAACTCGACTTGAGAGCAAAGTAATTAAGAAGGAGCAAGCAGGAACAATTGTCTGTCTTTTTGTTTGGTTCATATCCGTCGCTGCAGAAGATAAGAGGATCAAACATCATGTGAATAATTTAGTCCTTGTAGAGGACTTTTTAAAAAAAATAAACTTTTGGTCTCACTTTTGTTTGAGAGATAAAGACATACAGGAACAAAAAAAAAAAAGAAATTGTCAACACCGAGCCAGACAGAAACCAGGTTTACTTTTGAATGAATAGGGTCATTGACAGCACTCAGATGGCAAGTATGACATGTTTACTTGCTGCAGATTTATTTTGCTCCACACGTTCACAATCTTTTATCAGTCAATAACTGGCTTAGGTTTTGAAGAGAAAGAAAACAACAACAATGGCCAAAACCCATCAAAATTCAGAGTTTCATGAGCATCTAGCAATTAGAGGATAGACGGAGATGAAAAGCTGTCTGTTCATTCCCCGGAGTACAAACGCCAGCCACTTTTGATGACATCGGACATGACACCCATATGGCCAGAGATGCGAGAAGAAAAAACTGGCAAACGCGTGTCACTAGACCTGTGTCATACGTCTGAAAGATCGAATACGTTTACTAAGTGATCGCATAAGTTACTCTGATAGAAAAGCATGGAGACGTTTCTGCCAAGAAGAAGCAAAGCAGACGAAGAACCGGTGCTCACTTTTCAGACGTGACAGGCATTAAAATGCAGTTTTTCTCTTGTTGACTTCACCAGGCTGCAGTGCAGACACAGCTGTTTATTGTGTCCAGTGTCGGACTGGATACCTCCATCACTCCTCCCCCGCTGTCTTTGATCACATGGGTATTATACTACAACCAATTTCACTAAAACATTCTCATTTACATATTTTCAGATACGTCCACGGCAGATCTCTAGAAGAAGGCATGCTCGTTGGTTGGTTGGGCTGTCCCCATTATGTTTAAAGCCCAGTTTTTCAGGAACAGTTTGACTTAATGCCACAAAATGTGGCGCAAACGTTCAACTGCACGCACGGATGAACCAAAAAGACTTTGTTCGCCAGAGGTGAAAGGTGACGGTTGCTGTGACCTTGTGTCTGACCATCTTTATGAATGTGATGTCTCAGGAACGTCACAGTGAGGTTCTGTCGTATCTGATTGAACCTTTTCGTTCTTGTTTTCTGCTTCTTTTGTCAGACAGTGGTATTGGAATTAAAAAGTGATACCCCCACTTTAACCAACATTCACTTCTGAGCCATTTTCAAAACTGCTGTGATGCAATGATAAAACCCTTCATTTATAATCGTGACAAAGTCTAAAATAATCAGGGCATGTGATGTTTGTTCCATTACATTGCCATTTAAAACGATTGCAAAGATAGATGATAGAAGCCCTTGTAACTTCTCTGCCAAACAGTCCCTGTCCTTCGCAGCTTGCATCACCATTTGGCAAAAGCTCCAGGCTAAAAGAACGTTTGTATCCCCAAAAGGGAGGGCCAGCAGAAAACAGTGTAGAATCCACTTTACTAAGAAATACAACATTGTATCGGCAGTATATTTAACGAGACCAGTAGGAACTCAAGACAGGCCTTTGTCATTTCAGCAGATAGTGATGCATGGCCAAATGATGTATTTCACGAATACAAACTGAGGCACTGGATATTTTGAAACATACATTGTATTGTTAAAGTTTCTTGACAGACAGAAATCACCAGCTCTCGGTGAAGGTATGGACAGCGGTAATGGGTCAGGACACAGACAGTCATCATAGGAAAGGGAAGTCTTTTCTAAACAATCAGTGAATTTACACTGATACTCTTGTCTACAATCATTAAAAACAGAGTCGCAGGTCACACCAGTTACAGACAGATACTCTGCCATGTTTGAGCTTCCCTTTGCAGAATGATGTGCAGAGTTTGAAACTACTGTTTTTCTTTCCAGTAAAGATGTATGCTATTTTGTGCGAACTGTGATGTGGAACTGGAAGATAATGCTATGAAATCTGCATTATTTGCTTATTCAGAGATTCTGCGTTTTTAAGAGAGGGAAGAAAAGATGTCTTTTTAAATAGGTGTTTTTTTTTTGTTTGTTTTTTTTTTTGAAAACCATATCAGATGCAAAATGATGATGAAATAATATTTATTAATGTTTATGCTGAGAACAATGATTCCCGAAACACAAGCTGTAGCTTAAAGTTCACAATAATCCCTGTAGGCCTGAGCCTTGTTCGTCAAATCATCCATAAAGAGTGCAAAAGGAACAGAATGTCCTTTAAAATTAGGTCTAACGGTTCTGCGGCTGTATAAATTGAACTGATGAATTGTGGTAATATATGTGGTAATATAAAACAGCAACCAGCAGAGCGGAGACTGGCATTATATACTGCTTGATGATGTCCTGGACATTATAGAAAGAGTCAAAAATAGAAAAACTGCTGATAAAGATCTTGGGCGCACTCTAGTGTTCACACGACGGCAATGCACTAAGTTGCAAAATCCATGTGGACACCAAGGAGCGTATGGAGCATGACAATTGTCACTTTATGTCTTTGTACATTATATTGTTAACGTATATTATATTTGTATCTGTGTTACTGTATATTGTACATTATATTTATTGCTCTTGACACTATGTCCATGTCTATCGTTATACTTGCTGTTACTATATATATATATATATATATATATACGTTATTTGATGAAACATATTTTGGCTGTTAAGTATGCCTCATCATAACCAAGTGGATCTGCACAAAGCCTAGATAATTACTTTGCAAAGGTTACAGCAAATGTCTAGCAAGTGTTTAGCGATAAGCATTGTAGTGGAGGAAGTGTTCAGGTACTTTAATAAAAGTACTAAAAAGTAAAAAAAAAACTAAACAAAACCCAACACTACACATAAAGGTCCTGGATTCAAAACTGAACTTAAGTAAAAATATGCATTAACAGCGGTTTAGTAAAAGCAGTCTGTTGCATTACTATGTATGTTGTATTTCACTGCTGCAGATGTTTAAGGATGAGCTCATGTGAACTACTTTACTGTTACTAGTAGATTACTACTGCAAAGCATTGTATTCTATAAGATCGTATATTTGTGGTGTCACCGTCCTGTGAGAACCACCTCTGTCTAAAAAGTACATTTTTCATTTCAAAACCAGTACTGTTTTCTGGGCAATTCATTTTCCAGCTAATCCAAGAGGGTTTATTTATCTTAAGAAAGGAGGAGAATATTTAACTGAACACATAAAGGAACACTTTTTTTACTAATGCACAAACATTTGAAATCTTAAGATGTTCGGGTTTCATTGGAGAGGAGATGAAAAAGTACAAATATTTGACTCTGAGATGTAGTGGAATAGTTGTTTAAAGTTGCATAAAATGGACACACCAAATTGCAAGGACTTCACATTTATACTTGAGTAAAAGTACGTTACTTTCTACCATTGCCCCTGGTTTTTTGTACAAAAGCAAACACACTGTGCAGCTTGTGTGTAGGAAGTTTACAGAACACTAGATGGCAGACTGCCACTTCTTTTACTTTTCACACCTTGAGTCTGAATCTATGTTCTCCAGTAGTTAAAAACATCATGTGGAGTTCACCAATGATCACTTGATGCTCAGAGAAGACACGTGGATTTATGTAAAATCCAAATGTAAAGATCTTCAAATAAATGAAGTGAAAACAAGGCTCAATACATTTTATCAGCTGTCTGAAACTACAGTACAAAACATACTGTCTTCTTAAAAGTGATAATTGGTAGAAAAAATATAGGTTGTCCTACTTTTGACTAGAAGTGTGTGATGACTACAATGGTTCAACATTCAGTCCTGAGGTCAACATGACAATTAAGTACGAGAAGAAATAAAAAAAGTCATTTACAACTTAAAAAATGTGTCCCGTTCATTTCTAAAGTTCCTCCTTCAATGTGTTGTGAGGATGTTGGACCACAATTGTGATGTCCCAGATTTTACTGGATTCTGGATAGTGAAGTGAAACATTACAATGGAAAAAAGAACAGACAAAAAAGGGGATGTCCATGGACACCATGGAAACTGAAAATAAATAAAAATAGCTGGATATGGAAATAACAGTAATGCAGATTGAGCTGCAGGTACAGTAAAACTGGAAATACGCAGCTTGACTAAGCGCGCTTAATTAACATTTACATCTGTATGTATAGCATGTCTCCTAAAGTAAAAACTTTCATTACATTGAATTGCATCTGCAAAACAAAAGGTGACTGTGCCTTTGCTGTCTTGGGCCCAACCCTCTGGAATCATCGTCCCCAATCCATCAGATTTGCTGAATCTCTGGTCTGTTTCAAGCAGCTTCTAAAAGGACAAGCCTTTTTATTTATAAGTGTCATTGTTTCATTTCACTGAAGCGTGCTGATGTGTATGTGTGCATGCTGCTTGGGTGGGTAAATGCACGGTTATCTATTTTTTGCATGCATACATGCTGTATTGATGTGTACGTCTTCCCCATTACGCATATGTGTGTGCTTATCATATGTCTTTCTGTGTGTGTTCCAGACACCAGCTCACTTGCTGACGACATCCTATCTTTCATTTTGCTGGACTGACAGGATTTTCTCACTTTTCAGAATGTAAAGAGCAGCTGAGGCTCCTGGGTGTCAGACTGCCAGAGGCGCTGAGGGTCATCCCATATTTGTTGCCGTTGGCAATCTCAGGAGCCCCTATAATTGACCAACACCAAACCCATGTCAAACCAGCTTCTTTAATTAAAAAAGTAAAATGTATACTTTGTGTAGACTGTACCACTTTTTTTCTCTTTTTGTTCTGTGTGTCCTTTGTCAGGTTGGACAGCACACTATTTTTCTTCTCATATAACTGCCACAGTTTCAAATTAGGTGATATATATAGTATCATAAATTGCTGCATGATAGACTGTATTTTCTCACCACCAATCACAGCAGCAGTTGTCCTGGTGTCCTGCTTCAACAAAGGTGTCTTTTTTTACACACATGAAATAAAGATATACAGCAGCGGCCATTATGTATCTCTCTGTGTATTAGAGGTTTGCTGGGTTTTTTTATCACAGTTGAAGCACTGAAAAACCAGGTTTTCACTTCAGACACTCTGGCACCGTTGCTGTGTAAAGCATGTGATTCAGAGTGGTCATACAAAAACACTATTATTCCCAGGATTATTGATGACGCCAGCAGTTAAGCAAAAACTTCCAAAGGGGTAAAAGTCAACACAACATTTACTAAATCTAAATGATCCTAATTAAACTAATTAAAACTAACAGAACAGGTGAGTGCAAATAGTGCAGGCGTCCAACACTAATATAGAACCCAAAAATGACTACGAACCGCTACAAACACTCAAGCCACGTCATTGTTTCTGGTGGACTTTAAACCGGAGCAAACAAAGAGGCTTTTGTGTGTCATGAAGTTGAGCAGCAACGACAAGTTAAGTTATAAACTTTTGTTAGTGTCGGTTAGGGTTTTTGAAGTGTGTACTTTATTTCGTCACAACACGATACATGTGTCCATCCCCCTGTGTGTGTCTGTGCTGACCATGATCTACAATACACCGACTTACACACCTATATGACCTGTATATGCTACATGTCTGCTGTGGTGGTCGTTGCAGGGGTGCGTGTGCATTACACAAAGCCACAGCAGGTATGCGTGAGTTGGGGTGCGATGCCATTGTTTTCTAATATCTAATACTGTTTTCCTCGTCCGCACACAAACCGGAGTTTTTAAAATCTTGACCGTGGAAGATGTTTTAAAAAAATTTTTGTGTTAGTGACCACACATGCATGTGAGTGAGAAGAATGTTCGTTTTGCTAAATATCCATATAAGTCTCCTAGATTGACTTGTATGTGAAGAATGACTCCTGAAAATTAGGACAGATATGTGAACATACAGCTGTATACATTTGTGCGATGCCAAAACATGCTGTTGTTTCCTCCTCATTCACGCATCACTAGCCTTTTGTTTGTTGATCAGCTGTCTGTTTCTGTCTTTACATGTTTGTGTTGGTGCCCTGTGTATATTGTCGTATGGCGTTTGGTAGACCCTCTCCACTCTCATACATGTGAGTGCTTATATTTTTAGCGTCGGAGGTTCCACTGGGAATCGAACTCTCAGCCCTCTGGCTGGATTAGCGCTGCATCGCCCTCTCTAAGCTATATAAGACCACATGGTTATGAATTATACAACAAACACCCTGTTATGTACAGAATGATGTGATATGTATAGTATTTTTCTATTGCAGCTATTTCTATTGCTTCTGATTCTGGATTTGCATTCAGTGCCAAAGTACCTTTTTTTTAAACCTGCACTTCTCAATCTGTGATGAGAATGTAGAAATCACAATGTGTAAAGTGAAACAATTGTCTTCGGCTCTCAGCACCAAATGGCACCACACCATAATTAACAACTAGCTGCAGAATGTACTGTATTAGAGCATTTAACAGCTAAAGAGACAGGGGTTGATATGAGATCAGATGGAAGCAGGTGTTTGTGGAAACATTCCCCAAGTTTGATATGTCAGCACTGTATGTGTTAAAAGAAAAACAACAATGAATTCAACTTTACCCTGAAGCAATTTCTTTTTTTTTCTGAATCTTCCATGTAAGCTGCTCAGCCTTAGCAACAGATAAGAATATCATACCTTTCACCTAGGCTTGAGTTCAATCTTGACAACAGCATGCTCTATTGTTGCTTTAATCTCACAAGTAATACATATATATTTTTTTTTTTTCCCACCATAATGGAGACTTAATTAAGAAGTTTTTGAGAGTTTGTTTCTTTTGTAATTCTGATTAAGTGAATTGTCTTTCCTGGGTTTCCTATCCTTGTTCCAAAGACAAGTAGGTCTTTCTGCTCAAAATTAAAAACAGCCACCTGTGTCTAAATAACTTTAATGAGAAGCATCTCTGTCGTAGAAATTCCAGTGTTAGGATCCACATTAGTGGATCAAGTGATCAATTTGTTTCTATAAATAATTTAAAAGTAAATAGTTTGGTGCAATTTAATGATAAACCTTGAATCCTGTTTTTTTTTGCACACATTTGTTTGTTATATATATTCTGCCTCTTCACAGTGGTGTTTGTGTGTGATTAAAATATCAATACGCCAATGACTGTGAATATTGTTTATTCAAGCTTTGAATTTAGACCACACTGGCATCTACGACTACACAGATGTATGTTTGATCACCTGAAATGTGTTTAGAAAGCATTGCCACAGCATCTTTAGTTTACTCTCTAAGTATGACAAGCTGATATGCATGAATATGCATATGACGTCTCCAAATGAGCAGCGTGCGGGCAAATAGCCCCTTCATCACCTATTGCAAGCACAAATTACTTCAGCTATAAGCGTAATCCACCAAGGCTTGGCTGCCTCGCACCCTTAAGCTCCTCTGTAAGTGGAGCGTTGTCTGATGTGATCTGAGATTCCAGCATGGAAACTGTCTCCTTCACTTGCTTGACTGGCTGATAATGATGCTGAGCTTTTCACAGCCTTTTTGTCACCTTTTAGATGATTTAGCATGCACTACAGAGTTTTGGAGGAGCTATATTTTGACAGATTCTCAATTTGCACAGCCTGATTTAGGAGAAATGTGGGCAAAAGATTTACATATGCAAACTTCATGTTAACAACAAGGGGAAAAAAAAAACTTGACTGATCTCACTTATCAGTCTCTATTCACTGCACATGTTTGGCATTGTGAAATCATCCTGGTCACAGTCTTTTCTGTGCAAACATTAGCTAAGCCAGGCTTCAGTTAATATATTAATGTAATTCCCACTAGCTGATATCCCATTCTCTTTTGATACTTGCCCATTAATATTTCCTTCTGCACTGGCCCAGATCCCTCACAGCAAGTACAGGATGACACGCCATATAATCTAACCTTTGGTATTCTATTTTTATTTTACTTCCTAGGTATGTCAGACCGATGAATGTCCCTTAACCTGTTCTCACCTCCACATTTATTACTCTATGCGACGTGGTTTGGTTTGATAAAGTAAAGACACAAAGAAAGACAGACGTTTTGATGACCTTTAAGTTATGAAAAGTGTAATTTGTTCACTCTTCAATGAATGATTTGGTACATTTGGTACCAACCCAATTTCTTTTGGATATGAGTAATCTGCTCAATTCGGGTTGTGAGGGAGATGCTAATTTTACACAGGAAGTCAAATGAACGATCACTGTAGTTATGAGTGTGAATTAACCACGAAAAACACATCCCGTGTAAAGTGTAAAGTTGTGTAAAGAGGATGGATAAATATGAGCTGTGAAGAGCATGTGGATTTTGCACAGCATATGTCGAGATGTTTTCAGTAGAAGCGTATCCTTCCAAAGGCATGCGGTATGGATGGCTGAAAAATGGAGCAAAAACACCACAAAAATAAGATTGTGCATGGGACCAAAAAGTGGGTTGTTGTAATGCCAACAGAAATTTAAGCATTGCACCAGGCTGTCGTGGCACAAATGAAGCCAAACCTAAAAGGGGGGCTCTTGATTTATCGTTTGATCTAGATTTCAGTACAATAGTCATGAGCTTTAGAACATGAAAGAATAAGGTAATGGACACTAGAGGAAAGGAAATCTATTATGTGGTTCACATGGCCAGGAGGCAGGTTATATTTTTACAGAACTTTCAGAAAACTGTCTAAAGGAAATGCGTATGAATGTATATTTCTACCCACTGCTTTGAATATTAAAAGGTAGGTTCATCAAGATAAACAGCCGGTAGTGTCAACCAGGGTCGTAACGGTGTGATGTTTTCATGATATGATAACCAGGGGCTTTTTGGTTGCACAAATGCTTTAATATACATGAAGCACTTTTTTAAGTGGAAGTTTGTGTAAAATGTCACCAAATGTAAAATTAAAACAAATGAAGTAAATTAGAGCGCTCTAGTCTGGCAAGAATTTGAGGAGGAAAACAGAAGCAAACACGAAGGTGAGATTCTATGTCTGGATGTGTTTTATTCCCATACAGTAGCTAATCAAATGATAACTGTCATTTTTCATAACGTGACATACACTATGGTATAAGCCAGTGTACTGTTACAATCCTAGTGCCAACTTGATGGAAACCCACATAAAGTAAGTAGTTTTTACTAGAAGAGAAAGAACCAGCCTGCAAGATGACAGCAGAAACAGACCTTTAATAAGGAAACAAGATAAGCATACGGCTGAGGAATTCTGCAGGCGGCTGGCAACTGGGTTATTGGACAGTTACAAAGGCTGGAGACTGCAGCTGACACCAGGGAACCAGATGGACCTTCACTGGACACTGAAACGTGAACAGCAAAGGACCATTGTAGGTGACTGGTTGTTCAGCAGTCAGCTGGGTTACAGCCTGCAGCAGTGGTCAGTAGCAGAGGTGGGGGGTCAGATGACGAATTAACAACAGAAATGAAAGCAGAGGTTACTCACAGAGACTCTGGTGGAGCATTGGTAGCAGGATGGTGGAGGTTCTGTGGTGCTGGGCCACTGAGGCAGCTGAGGTCTCCTGGAAACACATGGGGAAGTGCCTTGACACCATGTAGAGACCCTTTCCTGGGTATATGGCTAGCCTGGAGAAAGTTAGTGACTGCATAAGAAAATCTACACAGTTACCAAACTGTTCCTTTCTTCATTCAGCTTAATTAAAAAAATACTGACACTGACAATCCAGGAAGAACTTCTGCTGTCCTGGAGGCAACAGCAGGCAGGAGGCCAGTCGACACTGGAAATTGATCACGTTGTTGGATGATGGCTATTCACATGAGGTGACTGGAAGAGGAAAGAGGTGGGAAGTGAGCTGACACTGGGGACGTCTGTGATCTGAGGGTAGTTGATACTGTAACAGGCCAAGGAGAGACTAACAGGGCGTTGAAGGCCGTCACAATGCTGTGAGGGCTGATAGCTTGAGTGAGAGGGACTAAGACACAAGGAAAATACACAAATGAGGGGAATGTGGAGGTATCTTAGGAAATTAGGATGTGCCCTATGATGAACAGAGCAGGAGAGGGACTTGTGTGATTAATAACTAGCTGATTTATGAGTTAAGAAGAAAGTGGTTGAATGACTTAGAGTTTTTGGACCAGCTTATAATTTGAAGTGGCTTCCATCTAAATAAAATTTACATGTAATGAGATAAACCTCTGCTTTCACCAGGAGACTTTTATGTGTTTTAGTGAGCTACACATAAATCTGAGTGAGTTTTCCTTACACCTAAAGAAAAATTCTAAACATTCTCCAGAGGGAGCTGGTAATGAACCTAAGGCTGTTTGCGCTGCATGATCCAGTGAGCAAATATACAAAGTTGTAGACTAGAAAAGTGCAACTTTACTTTTCAGTGGCCTGCTCCTCCACCTATACATATGTTCCGTCTTAAGCTCGGGTGTTAAGTTCACAATAACAATATGTCGCAACAAGTTTGTTAAAGGCTGTGTTGAAGGTGGGTTGCACCACAGAGACACGAGGTTCATCTTCACTAGTTTGCTGACAAAGTCTAAACTAAACAAAATAATCTTGCAGATAATGGCATTTTAACACATTATTTGTTAGTCAGTGGTTATTACAGCCAACTATTTTACATTGCATTGTTACTATATTGTCTGTTGTGCCTAATTGTCTTTGAACAATATGAACGCTACACCATAGAGAAAAGGTTAACGGCTGATAAGGTTAACAACTTGAATGTATAGCTAGTACAAAATAACAACATGGACATCAAGGCACAAAAATATTTAAGAAGATTTAAGTTGTAGCTTATGCCTACATGGAAACGATTCCAGCTGGTGCTTCAAATATTAGTAGCAGAAAAACTCAGCAAATTAGGGCAAATGGTCAACAGTTTGAGTCAGTTTAGCCACTGTCCCACACACAACCGATGTGATAATGGTGACGGTGATGAGAGCACCCTTAGGTGATGTGGTTTGAAGTGCGCAGCTTCTATTGAAGGCAGATGCGTCTAAGAACATCACAAGTGCGTCCAGGTGTTTTATGACTTTGCATTCAGAAGTAGAGCAACTCATGATGATATCCAAGATGCTTGACACGGGCGAGTTGTTGGGACCTTCTGTTTAACAATATCAAAATTCAAGCCACAGAGCTATACATTGCACATTAAAATGTTAAAGATGAAACTTTAGCAGTGCATTCATTTACAAACTAGAGACTTGCAAGCACCAAATGAAAATCAGTAAGTATCTTCAAAAGGCAGAAATTGCTTTTGAGATTCAGATGGACCATTTAGTCGAATAAACAGAATGTGCTTGGATTTTAAAAGCGGACCTGTTGAAGTAGACCGCAAGAAGAGGAAGTGTCATTACAAATGGTCCTAGCTATGCAATGACAAATTGGAAACTGCTCAGGGCTATGATGCAGCCTCTGTTTTAGGAGACCCCGAGGATCTTGTTAAGCACAGAGGTGATGTGTAAAGAAACTCTAATTGGCATTGGTGATGAGGAGAAAGGAGCTTTTTTGGTCATTAAAGATAAGGTAGAAGGAGTGGAAAGCAAAATTTGGTATCTTTGTTAACAGAAGAACCTACCACCCTGAAGGCATGAGACACAAAGGCAGTTTGTCCCCCGCATGTAATGGTGAAGCTAGAAAGACTGACGAGACACAGAATGAAACTGCTGTTACATGAAAGCCATACCCTCGCAAAACTAAAAGGGACCTTGCACTTTTTGTGTCACACATGTGCCTAAGTGCAAGAGAGAATAGGCAACAATCAAAGGCTAAATGTGATTGTCACAGTGCGTGTTGTCGATTCCGCTCATAAGAACAAAGTGCTGGATGATCAAAGGGATGCGGTGGATTAGGTTGGTAGTGAAGTGGGAGAACACTCACACATACTGAACAGCTTCACTGAAGAGACACGCAGATGTAAGATACGATGGGAGTGAGCAGTGCGGGAAAACAGACAAAAATGTAAATGTCAGAACAAAAAGGAATATTATAATGAAAGAAAACTGTAAGAGCCGGAGAAACCGAGTGTGGTGATGTGGAGTCGTTGGACGGCTTTAAAAGTGCATATGAAAAATGCATATGAAAAATATCTAAATATATGATAAAAAGGGTACGAAAGCAACTTAGAAATGATGGCTGGATCAAGCCGAACTCAGACGACAAAAGTTTTTGCTGTGCTTCAGAAATGTTGTCATATTAATGTGAGAGGGAAACTACACGGCTATTCTGAAACCAGGATTAATGTAAGACGTGTGTATTCATATGTACATATACAATATATATGTAATACCAAAATCGTACATTTTGCATGTAGACTATAGTCTCTCTCGCCTTGCATCATCTAGATTTTTGTTATTATTTATTTTGCTATTTTCTACTCTGTTTTATTCTATGTGTCTTTGTCTAATATTTTTGATCTCTAAGAATCCTCTTGCACAGGGACAGATGTGAGCATCCTTGTCATTTCGCCATGCTTCACCTTGTCTCTCTATGCATAGTAAAAATAAAATTGGTGAGTACTTTAAGGGGAGACATCTGTGCCGGAGCAAATGATACATCCAGCTGGTGATGAATCTTGATGAAAGACGGCAGTGATCCACAACATTGCCGTGAACTTGGATACTGCTCTCCTCCCATCTCGCGCTCACTCCCAGGTACCCCAACTAGAAGCACAACCAGTTTTTGGCTACAATTTAAATGTGTCTAAAAACTGTCAATCATCTGGGACAACTCACATCATGGTCGGGACCTGCCTCTGAACCACTTCAGCTATGGGGACAGCCACAGCAGGCACACACTCTCGTTCAGTGCAGATGCAAGGATTTTTGTCGAAGATCTGAGAAATGTGTCCATTAATGATAACGCACATTCTATTGAAAACAAGTTACAACTGAATTTTCCCTCAGTGTGACTACGAGCATCATGACAGGGATGTTTATTCATTGATCATTACGCCTATGGTACCTGTAAAGTGTTTTTATCTTGGGCTTTAGAGTCACAGTATGTTCAGTAACAATTTCAGTGTCCTGACAGGCTGACAGCTGCCTGAATGTCACATTGTAAGAAAACAATAAAGAAAATTCACATCTGAATCTACCATGCGTAAGGTGTGAATGTGAGGAGAGGCATCACAGTTTTAATTGCTGCAGCATCACAGCAATAAAGTGAGTAGTTGGTAAAGAAGTGGATATAAAACAGGCTATAAAAACAAAGGTGATCTCCCTCTGTAATGAATGTGTGAGGATCATGGATTTATCCGTGGTTTGGATGTGCACAGTGATCTGAGGAAATGAAGTGGCCAATCAGAGAGCTCGTTCAGACAGTAGGAGGGAGGAGACACAGAGGAACTCCAGCGAGCAGGTTCGCTTCATGGAGTAAGTTCCTGCAGTAACTGACTCAGAATTAAGGCGAAGTTGCTTTGTGAAACCGAAAACCTAAGCCTGCTTTCTGAATCGGGGCCTTGCAGCAGTGAGAGGAGACGTTAAAGTCCCTGCAGGTTTCCATCCAAACGGCGTCTCCTTATTGGTCCACGCATGCAGACACGCGTAATTATCTGTTAAGTCTGTTTCCATTCCACTTATTTGCATTTATCTTTTATCAGTACACCAACTTTTCCACCTAAAGCCTGTTTTTCCCAAATTTCAGCATTTCCACTGTAGGCTTTTTAGGCGCAAATTGGAAAATGCAAATAAAAACACCTGGATGGAAATACACTATACGTTTTTATAGCGTTCCAGCTGTGCATCCTGCACGGTGCTGCTATTGGCCGAGGGTGCACTATCTACCCAAAGGTCCGTGCTCAGAAAAGTCCTAACGCAGAAAAGGAAAAATACAAAATTACAGGCAGAGGGCAGGGTCTCACCAAGGTAAATACATCACAACATACTTCTAGTAAGTCTTGTGATGAATGAGAGGAAATATTGTTGTAGTCTATAAATTGTTTTTTTGGTTTGTTTTGGTTTGGTTTTGTTTTTTGTAGAAAAATCTTTCCTCTTGCCAATTTTACCTTCCTTTAATCCTAACAGATTAACCCACCCCATGTCATGTTTGTAGTTTTGGTCCAAAAATGTTAAAAGTTATGGCAGTGCACATTATAATCTGGCAACATCAAACTGGCTGGTTTTAACTTTCGGTCACAGTGAAATTATCAGGAGTCAGCAGCTTCTACTACTCATCACTAACTGGAAGATATCAGTCAAGCACATTTCATCATTTCCTCTCCAACCTGCATTGCTTCATACCTTCATCTGGACCAGGCTTCATCCAAAACTGAAAACTGTTTTTTTTTTTTTTTTGTAATGTTCAATTTGTTAACTGTCAACTTTACCTTTTTTCAGTACGTTCACAAAATGGCTTGTGTGTGGCAATTTGTTAATGAATGCAGCATAAGAAGCTTAAAGAGTCTAAAGGCTTTCCTTACATTATTGGCAGCTGAAACATTATTGCATGTGCGTTTTACGCTGCTAGGGATTAAGTGAATGTAGTCTTTTTAATCACTCAAGTAAAACAAATGAGAGGAAAAATGACAAAATAATGCAAACGGGAAAATTCAGTGCCTGTAGAAATATGAATTCAGCTCAAAAAGAACATCATCTGCCCTTGGCGCCGTGCCATCTGCATCCAAGGACATTAGTTCCCTCTTGGGAAAAGCTTTTCCTCTGCAGCATGCCCGCTCTCCTCATCCATTACAAAACTGTCAGAACACCACAGTGGGAGCAAAACCCTTTTCAAAGAATGTTATGAGCTTATGTCATGTGAAGACTGATGGGACTGGCATATTTACTGGACATTAATTCAGATTTTTATCAGTAAGTGTTAAGTAAGTGTTCATTTCATAATCGAAATATTACGGACAAACTGCACCAATTTTACACATTGCAACTCATTAGAAGCCAAATGAAAACAGCTGTTTAATATTTTTTGATGCCCTGCAGGAGCTTTGTCAGGTCTGAGAAAAATAACCTTGTGTGTTTTTTTAATTTGTTTTTGACAAAAGGCCTGCGTTTCAACAAACCAATCACATCTGTTACGATCCCCTAGAAAACTGAAATCACTAATAATCCAAAAGGAAGAATAAAAC
>JAPQRN010000010.1:5402260-5417657 GCA_037367275.1 Coranthus polyacanthus
AGGTTTCTGAAAGACCACTAAAGCTGAGTGAACAATGTGGCTTTATTTGTTGTCTAGAATGTATTAATTCACTCTACTTTTCCTCACAGAACCTGTGACTTTAATACAACACCCCTAATAGTGTTGACTGAAAATGGCCAGTAGCACACCATTTTTTCTAAGTAACAGCTATATTACAGTTACATTCATTATGTAATTTAATTATGTAACACCTTTACGTGTAACTTGTTAGCATTTTTATGATCATCAAATTAACAGCCAAAGCCGCTGCTTTTGCCAGCAACAGATAACATAAGTCTTTAACCTCTTTAAGCTTGATTAGGCCACACGCCAAACCTAAATCAAATGTGTGCAGAAATTGACCTCTAGTGGTGATGATAGGGACCTGTCATGCGATGTCACTTTATATAGTCACGTACAAACTGCGGGTGACATCATCACAATTAATATGTGAAGGAGTTGCATCTGCAAAAAACATTTCCCACTTGTGAGTTTGGTGTCTGCTGGCTCCTATCAGAGTGGACCAGTTCCAACCTCAGCAGCACCTCTGGGCTTCAGTCCTGCTGTTCAACAGCCCAACAAAAAGACACTCAGAGACATCTATGATGTCCAAGAGACAGGCGCACAGGAATGGGGTTGTATATTCAGTTTATCTGTCAAGCTCCATCTGCCCTAAAGGCTGAGCTGGTTCAGAAACCAGAAGGCCTCGAGGATGCTGGAAGAAAAGTCTTTCTGGAGTGTGATCAGTGGAGTATCACACTAATATTAAACTTTACATTTTAGAAACTATAGCTTAAGGTTCAGAGTGTAAGATTTAAGCACCTCTAACTGCAGAAATGGCATATAAATTCTAATTACATTTTATTAGTATGTAATGACCTGAAAATAAGAATTGATGTGTGTGTTATCTTAGTATGAGCTGTTTATATCTATCGAGGCTGCACTGCCATGTTTCTATAGTATTTCAGAATGAATTTTTTTTTCTTCCTTTCATAGTGGGTGGTATCCAACGTACATTATAATAATAATACTATGCTTGAGTATGCACAATAATTAATCACCAAACCGCCCATAATGGATAAAGCAAACACTGGCTCCAGAGAGGTCCTTTTGCATTTTTAGTGTCCACCGTAGGGGAGAGTTTGGTGATATTCAGTTAGTGATCTGTAACTTCACCACTACGTGTCACTAAAGATTACACACTGAACCTTTTAAATCTTAAAAGGTGTTATTGAAGACTTTAATCTTTTAAGTCTTCAATAACTTCAGCCAAACTAAAAACTCAATGTACACGTCCAATAAATGTTTCCCAGAGGTGATTTTGGACTTTTTACGTAAATTCCATTAGTTAGATTTGTGTTCCAATCATCATCTTTCCGATCAGTTATTCGATGTCATAAAAATGGGTGATTGACAGCTATATCCACCAGACGCATGGGCGGGAACCAATCAGGCGGCTGGACCACACCCACGTGTGACGTCCCCACGCTGGATTTTGGCTTCATTTTTACACAGCGGAAAGTAATGGTGTCAAAACGTCCATCTTTTAAACAGTCTACGGGACAGACTGAGTATAAACAAACTGCAGCTTCATATTTCACAAAGAGACATTACCATATCATGTCATAAAACATAGATGATGAGCGTGCAGTTTTTGTTCTGTTTTTCTCCTCAGTATCTTCCTTCAGTGGACTCGTTAATTCACTATCAGACAGTTGGAGCAGCAGCCAGCTGTTGTTATGACAGCTCTCTGAACTGTAGTAGGTTTACTTTCAGTAACAGTAGTCACATCACTATTTATGGACTGTTGTGGCACGGAACTAGCAAGGTAACACTGTTCAGATTACCCTTCGAAACGTGCGACAGTGAGAAACATGTCATATATTCACGCTCACCAAGTGTATTTTCTCACTATGGCTCCATCCACAGCGCAATAAATTCAAAGAGAGAAACACTGCCTGCTGAAACAGATGGAGGGCAACGCAGGTCAAAAGAAAAGACTTGAAGGTGTTTAAATCTGTTCCACTGTTTGACAGATGACTGTTTGATCCCTCAAGATCACAAGATTTCAGGCTGCCTGTGTTCAGGTAGAGTGTCAGGAAGAGTGTTTATTATCAGAGAAACATATCAATACGTTTCTCTTTACTGTTAGGTAATAACAAAGCCAGTTTTACACAAGAGTCATTTGTAAATTAAATTGCCCTATTATATTATCACTATCCCATAGTTTGAGGATAATCAACCAATTATTAAATTGAAAATGTAATAAAAGTGTATCCATACATTTTGGGTCCTCTTAGGGCAGCTCTTTTTTTTTTACCTTTCCAGATATGCAGATACTATTCCAGATTGTCTTTTCGACAATTCAGTACTGATTTAGTAACATTGTGTAAATTTAAAATCAGTTGAAGCCTATTTGATGTCAATCATAATAAGCGCTTTCAACTTTCGGTGCTGCTGCCTGATGACAGGTAATTAATGTGAAGGAAAATGGTCTAGGAACTGGACTTACTGAATCTTACAACGTATATGCATGTGTAGAATATGAGAAATTGGTGACCCAGCAGCACTGGGAAATGGGTGAACAGGAAATGGGTGTGTTAATGGGAGGTGCTTAGGGAGGCAGTAGGCCTCGTCGTCATGCTGAAGCAGGGAGGCTGATTCCCTAGATGTACAGTATGCGCCGTCCTCTAGGGTCTCATTTGGTTAAATGGGTTTAGTGCTCTGAATGAATTGAAAAAAAAATCAGATAACGTGAAGTTGGATGTCTTTGAGAGAGGTTGATTTGTGGAAGACACACATCCCACAGCTGCCTGGGTTGTGTAGACTTTACAGTTCTATCAAACTTGGGTTTTTAATTGTGCAACACTAGTATTTGAGTTTTTTTTTTTAGATATTCTAGTGTGGAGTGGTGTGTGGTGGTAACGGGGTGTGGTCACATCATTTTAGTGAGTGGTGAATTTATTTTGTTGTGCTGCAACCTCTGACTATCTCCTCTTTTCTGCCCTGTTTTAGCAGGACCAATGGATCTTCTATTTAGTCTAATTTTTTTAACAGCATATTTTATTGAAATTAATAAAACTGCTTGTAACAGTGCTTGAACTGTTGACTGCTGAGTTTATTTAAAAGAAACATCCCTCCTTAGCCGATAACCCTTGGCTATACGCACGTAACATAAACACTTAAGTGACAACTGGAGGCATTTAAGTCAAAGTTTTCCGTTCACTTTAACTATGGAGAAAGTTGTTGGATGTAACAGAAGGTACAGTCATCAAGCCAGCGCACAATATAGCAATGCTAACAGGTTGAACATTTAAATTCATACAGTTATGACAGATCACAGCCTTATTATTTTGAGCCTGCTGGCATCACAGGGACCCCACAGACGAGGATAAGGAGAAATAACCTTGATAAGGAGAAAACTGAGTTATGATGTGACAAAAAAGACCAGAGATGAGCAGCTGTGCCGCTAAGTGATCCACTTTAGCTAACACTGTGTTAACACTTATGTATCTAACACACTTTACCCCAAGAAAAAGATATGTCTTACTCAACAGAGGTTTTGGGTGCTCTGTAGCAGACAATAGAGAGGAAGGGGATTCTGCTAATGATCCCACATCCAAAAAAAATCATCCTGAAGTGGATATGAAAACGAAGGACAGTGTGTTCCTCTCAGGTGTTCTGGCTCTAAGCTCCGCTGCTAAAAGTCAGCAAAGTCGTAAAAAAAAAACTTGCTTTAAACCAGCGCTGGCACAGCTTCATCTGCTGACTGACTCCTCAGCTGACAGCAGCCTCCAGGACAAATACTCTGTGGTGCTCTGTGATTTTATAACAGCAATGTTTTCTTTGTCTTTGTGGAAAGCTGATGTCAAAAAATAGATTATTAGCTGAAAGGCTTATACTCTATTTAAAGGTCCAGTGTGTAAGATATAGGGGGATTTAAGAAGATCTAATTGTAGAAATAGAATATTCATAATAATGTTTTCGTTGGTGTAAAATCGCACAAAAATCGTTTTCGTTACCATATAATGAGGAATATATTTAAAGCGCATGAAGAAGCACATCGCTGTCTCGCCTGCAGTGGGTGGAGATGGACTCGGAATGAGCGCAAAGTTAACTTAAGGTCAGTATTTGTCGGTGTACAAGCATCATAGTCTGTCTAAAGCTCCTGCCTCTATTTCCCCATCTCCTTTTGTCCACACTCTCTCCCCCTCTCTCTTACCCCACTCCATTCCCTTTATCTTCCCTGTAGTATTTTTCCACTCTCTTGGTGACCACTCTCTCAACTTCGGATTCCTTCTATCAGTCCCAGTCTCTGGGCCCAAACTCACATGCTCTCAGTTCAGTAACCGCTGCCATATTTAAAGAGATACAGTACACTAAAATATGTTCTTTGAGCTGTGAAGTGAATTTCACGATTTAAGTGTGATGAAACACATCAATGCTGGGGTTACTATTTTTAAAAGTTGGCAAATGTATACAAATCTGCATTTTATGGATGAAAATAACCCTATATGCCACTTTCTTTTTTTAAAACCATCCTGAACCATGTGAGGCAGATGGTGATGAAGAGTCAACTGATTGGGTCTTCACTATGTCATAAAATTTCTATAATTAAATTCAATGTTACCACCCTCAGATGCACAGACGCAGCCCTCCTGCCCTTTAATGGGAGACTGGGAAACAACATTCTCTCAAGCAATCATAGTCCTTTGACAAAAACAGTAATTTTAGCTTGATCAGTTGAACAGTTTGGGACCAAACAAACATGACCTAAATAATTAAATAACTAAATAACACAAAAGTGTCATAATAATGAAAACAAATGAACCAGTTGAGGTAGCAGTTTGGCAAGGTACAATTACTGTTTTTGTCATTGGAGTCCGGTGGTTTTGAAGAGCACTTCAGGGCTTCGATTTCCTTGTGAGGGCTGTACTTACCATATAGTGAAGTGGGGAAAATATTCTACATTTTTCAAAAAATCATGCTGTGGGTGGAGAAAGGCACAGAGTGGGGTGAAGTTACACTTTAAGTCACTCACATTCCATCACTGACAGCCTTTGTTTTTCACCCTACTAACCATGTGTGTTTTTTTAAAATTTCACTCGTAACCTCCTGGATTTGCTCATCCTTGACTTCGCCTCAGGCGAATTCCTGGTTTCCTGACCATTTGCCGGTCCCTGATTTCGTCTCTGACTGCTCCATCCCTGAGTGAGTGTGTGTTTTGGTTGTGAACCTGCCTCTGAACCACATCTGTGCCAAATCCATCTCAGTCTTGACTCAAGGTTCTTTGTCAGCTCCTGTTCATGATCCACTCCCAGTGAAGTCAACCCTGTCTTCTCCACTCCACCACACCAGCCTCCAGACCTCTCCGACCATTGATTTGCATGTTATTTCCTGTATGGCAGCACTTAAAAGAATATGTTTGATTTGTTTTGAGCCTGAGCCTGGGCCTGGGCGTTTCTGATTCGGTCAGTAATTTTAGACAAGCGCTAGTTAATACAACCACTCACAGATTTGATGCGCCAGCATAATTGTGAAGGGAAATCTGGTGAAGTGGCAGAGAGGTCTATGATGACTGACAACCAGCTGAGCATGGACTCTCTGAAGTTACACAGCCAAGAGCAGAAAACGGTGTGTACACTCTGTTATTATTTACTCCTTAAATCTCTGATTTCTTGAGGTCAACAGTGGCAGAAAACATGTTTGAATTACAATTATCATCAGAGTAGAAAGGCAAGTGTATGATTATAATATCCAGACTGTACCTGCATAATCATGCTTGGATATTACTAACAATAGAACTGCGAATGAGCATGTGTCAAGAAAGCAGACTACCTGACTCAATATGCATATTTGTCTTTGTAATGGTGTTTTTGGTCTTTTTTTAATAATAATGAAGAAAACAAAAATAGGACACTTTAAACATCAAAGTCATGGTTTGTTTATTTCACAAAATAAAAAAAGAAAGTCTGACAAACAAACATATGACAAACCTACTAGTAACATATGGTAATCAACATTGATAAAAGCTAGAAAAGCTAACTAGTACAGACATACACAGCAGTGACATCTTCCAGTTAGTGTAAACGCCACAAACATTTGCACATTACTAATGTTTAGGACATAATCAATAACATTACAGAACGTTTACTGTATATGGATCAAAAAAGCCTGGGACAGAATCATTTATATACAAACGCCATTTAAATAATTCACTTATAGTGATCAGTCCACTTAGAGCATTCATTTTAGATCTTTTCATGCCCGAGGCTGGTGCTGCTGCACTTTGAAATCATTTTCTCTTAATGAAAAATTACAGAAAATGTATACACACGAGCAAAGCCTCCTGATGTAAATCGATGCTCTGTACAGTAATGTCTCTGTGAGGTGAAAAAGGCAGAAGAGAGAGGACAGTTTTAGAGTTTCCACAGGTTTTTTTTTTAACATTGTGTTTAATAAACGGTGTCCGTGAATCTGCGAAGCCAGACAATTAGTCTCTAAATACAAGTCTGAGTATGTTGTGAATTTAACCTCAGAACAACGTGCATGTGTCAACATAATATGTACCGAAATATCAGTTCAAAGTAAATAAACTAAATACCTTATCAGTAGTAAAACTCAGTTTCAAACTTACAGACTGATGACAAATTTAAGCTTCGGTTATAATTATCATCTGCAGGTGGTGATCAATTTGTACAGACTGATCACTAAAAGCAGTTTTATGTCTATTGCGTAACTGTTAACCTGATTTAAGTGTTTGTGGCATTGCTTTTAACTGTTTTTTTTAATGTACGAGTGACTGTACAACTGTACAAAATACAGTTGAAACAAAGGTTCTCAAGCTTTTTTTTCCCGTGTTCAATTTCTTCCATTTTTCCCCCATATGAACAAGATCTGTTGTTACTTTATAAAAGCTCCCTGTAGTTTCTCAAATTGATTGAATAGAGCGATGGTAAATGACTTCAAACAGAGGCATTTTGACAGTGATTTCTGTGTAGAAAATCACCTCCTGCCCTCCCCCTGCAGTTCGCGCCAGTGACATGACGTCATCTGCAAACAACTATCAACTATCTTTTTTTTCTTTTTTTTTTTTGGCTTACATTGTATATGGTCTTTTGAAGCCTATAGTCGGTAGCTGGCACAGCTGCCACGTTTTAATCTATTTTAATCTTAAAATTAAACATCTAAAACATCTGAGTACTTCTTTCACTGCTGTCAGTAAGTATTTAGGGACATATTAATCAAACGTTAGAGGCTGCGCCAGGTTCATTTATGGTCAAATTATGGTCTTACTTCTAATGGTCAAACTTTACTTATGGGTAAGTTTACTTATGGTTTACAAATGGGTGTTTCTGCAAAATGTTTAAAGGCTGTTTTGTACAATCATTTCAGCACATCTTGTTGTTTTGTGCTATTTCAGCATCCTTTCTGGTGATTTTAAATGCCACCGCCTCCTATGGATATAAGTCAGGCATGAAACTGCTAATGAGCCTTGACATATGTAATTATTCTGGAGTAGAAGGTAAAGGAAGAAATCTGATGGAAATGGATGTGAATCATAGTTAATTTTCGACACACCCACTGTTTCCATTTGCCAGTCACATACTGACAGGTGTTGTGGCACGTCAAACCGCCTGGTGCTGCTGAAAATAGATTGATTGTTTCACTGCATCACGACATTGACTGATATGAGCAGATGCTCAGATGCCTAAATAAACAGGTCTGGTCACAGAACAAATAAGACACACGAGAAAGCATAATGTATTCATCATTTGTTTTGTAGATGAAATAACTGATTAAATTTACTGTCACTCGAAAGTTTATGAAGATAAGATGATGCATGACATGAATATCAACACCTTCAATTTAACATAACCTTTACTTTAGAAATGTACAGTAAATAAATATTTAATTATAAAGTGTGACTGAGAGAAAAGTTATACTCTGCATAGGGTTTGTCCACATATCTGGACAAGTGGCTAGATGTTGTTCCATGGAGACAGAGTTGAGTATTATTATCTAATCTGAATTTGGTGCCAGAAATTGTCATGTGTTTGCTAGAACAGTAAGACATCAGTAGTATCATTTTCCAGTTTCTTCATGCAGTAGGTGCAATAAAATCTGTGTCCAAAGTGGTCACAGCTGGTAAACAAAGACATGGATGCTAATACCAGATGCTGTACTAGTTTTCATCCTACACAGTACACAAGATAAAACAATAGGCACATTCTTCTATTGTTCTATTCCTGTAACAAAAATACATAAGCATCAAGAATAATATAAAAAAAAGAACCTTTTTTCTCTTGACTTAAAAATACATTTGGGAACAAGAAAAACTAATGAAATGTGAAGCTGTGTGGGAGTTGGAGTTCAAGAAAATAAGACATAAACTCTGTCAGTGTCGTGATGAACCACTGAGTCATAACAGCTTAAAGGGTGTGTTTACTCCCATCCCATGACTGTCTGCAACACAAAGCACAATAACTGAACTGAGAGAGCTCTTCCATCAGAATGTCACTTTGTCTGCTGGGACGGAAGCAGGCTACTTCAGGTCAAGAAGCAGAGATGTACAAATAAAGAGCAAGACAAGTGAAAGGAAGGGGTGGACACGGGGAAACCGGCACAGTTGGTAAGACAGAAACATAAAGAAAGAGTAAAAAAAAAGAAAGAAGCCTGAGCAGAGATGAGAAAGGAATGACAAGATTTGAAGATTTACCCCACATGGCAGGACAAGGAAAGAAATTGAACTCTAACCTGAGAAGTGTAAAAACATAGCTGGTATTATGACTTTAGGCTTTTAGAATGTCAGTAGTTTTTATTACATATCACATTTCTACACGAAATATGGAAAATAAACTAGGTCTGTTTTTATATATTGTGTTGCTTTGTGTGCTTCGATGCATATCAAATGTCTCCAACCAAGTTCAACAGTTTGTAATTTTATTCCTTGTAGCGGTCACCTTTCAGTGGAATCATCACCTTTAACTTTAATGTTAATATCACTATTTCATTTAAATGAAATGATCTAATATGAATACACTAAACGTAACGTGAATAAATAATGAATAAAGGTCACGTCAGATAGATTTTCATCAATAAAACAGCAACTCCCATGATAACACACTACTCCACCACATCATCTAGCACTACGACGTTTGATATTGATTGAGAGACCCCTAGCAGCAGAGAGTCCATTCTGTGCTTTAAAGTAGTACAAGCTTAAGAAAAATGTGTCTTTTTTTTCTGTTTGTGTTGGGGTATTTTCATGCCGGTATTCTAAAGAACAATAGAGAGATGACGGGAAACGAGGGGAAAGAGATTGGGAACAGTATGCAAAAATGTCCCCGAACCACGATTTGAAACGAGGACATTGCTGTTGTCATTCTTCACCACTCCTCTGCTGCTACATCATGACAATTTTGGCATGATGATGACACTAGAGGAAAAGCATGGGCATTCAGAAGTCAACAATTTGCCTTCATAGAGAAAAACACAAAAGCGTACAGTCTCAGGTGCCCGCATCACTCTGGATATGCAGATGCACGAGGAAAGTGGTCCTCCTCGCAATAGCAAGAAGCAACCTTCCTTTATTTATTATTTATTTGTCGAACAACATGCAAAAATAAATGGTTTTGTTTGGTCACTTAAGGAGGAATGAAATTAAAGGAATGAAAATAAAGATAGCGATTCAGCTTTCATTTTCAAAATCCATGAACCAAAAAGGGATGTTTTTTTTTTTCATTTCTCCGGTCTCCAGATAGAATATTTATAAAGGACTCCACTTCCCATCTTGCCTTTGTAAAATGTAAAATGTTTTTACTAAACATAGTATAAGCAATAAAAGTGTACTGCTGATGTGTACTGAAATAAAGAGCATCTCTCTCTTCACCATTCTCCACATCTATGCAGTGCTGAAAAATACACAGCTACTTTTCATCTGTTTTCTTAAAGGCTACTCCTATTCTAAAATGTAGAAATAAAAGCTAAATCAAGTGCTTTATAAATGTTGCGTCTGCCATTTTTCGAGCTCCACTGCAAATGAGGGTATACAAATGGTGGTATGGTATACAAAAATGAAGCTCATGTCCTGGAGACTTTGGGGAGTTGGTGTCAACACCTTAGAGTGTTACCCAAACAACAACCTTCAGGGCAGAAGTGCCAAAACCTGCAGTTCCTTGTGTGTTACTTGTCCTTGTGCTTTTGCGACACCAAAGGCAACTCAAACCCCATAATGGCAAACTTTACAGCAGAAATAAACACGTTTACAGCCTGGGGCAAAAAACGGTTTCTATGGCGAATGTCCATGCGGTTCCAGACCCTACATATAATATAAATATCAAGACTGTCTGATTTAGAAAGAAAAGAAAACTAATAAATCACACCATTTACTGCAATTAATCACAATTTTTCTTCTTAAGATTGAAGCTTGTAATGATGTATTTAATCTAAAATCACAGAATAAATATACACTCGGCACAAAGGAAGTACTATATATCCTACAAAACCTTGTGTAGGCACCGCTCTCCTACCTGATGAATAAAAGAGCTTCACGACTGAAAAGCTATTTAATTTAGAAAACAGTGATGTTACTGCCATGCTAGTTAAATTAGTGACGGTACCTGTAGCAACACAACTGCCCACAATGGTCAAATGTCAGTATGTATCATATGTAAGTAGAGAAAACACAGCTGGGTTATTATTAACGCATATATTTTGCCTTCAGGACTCCCGGTTGTATAGATACAGTATATGTTGATTGTTGACGATCATTGTTATATATTCAAGAAATGAGAGTTTAGGTAAACATATCTCAATACATCACAAGTCGTAGCTTCTCGAATGATGCTTTCCTTTGCCATAATAGATATTAAACTGAATATTTTTGGGGTTTGTATTGTTTCTAGATCAAAAGAAGCTATTCGAATGCGTTGTCTCTAGCTGTCGGAAACCACAACGTGCAGCGTTTGATCATTCCTGACATGTTATAAATGAACTGAAATGAACTGATAAACACATATTTCTGGCTACGCATCTGCACGTATCTTGACAAATACATTTGCACTCACTTCCGGTACTGACTAAACTGTGTGCAGCATGTTGTCCACATACTATCTACTACATACACACACACTCGCTCCGATTAAGCCCACCATGTGTTTGAGGGATTATGTTGCGCATCTCTAAAGGGGCATGCCATACCATCTGTGCAGGGGTTGACCGCAGAACACACACATACAAACTTGCACTGTTGAATCTGGTCGTAATCACTTCGTCACAGACCTCTTTAATTGTCTTTGCAGGGGGAGACAAACTAACAATTGCATGCAGTGCTTTGGTCGCGATTGCACGCTAAATGCTCTCAGTGCAGCTATACACGGACACGTGGTGAAAAGTCCACAAGGATGTATACAAACTCACACACAGCAGCGGGAACTCTGTAGTATGGCTTAAATGTGAGCTGTAGGCTGCTTTTAATTCATTTGTCCTGATGGAGGACAATGTTTTTGATTTACTAATGCCTCTCAGAGATACATAATACCTATGCCTGCACTCAGTGGCATGAGTTAACATACTTCAATAAATGAATATATATTGTATGGTATACGATATTTCTCTGTTTAGCCGTATGTGTGTTTATCTGTGTATGTAGAAGGAGAAGATTTCTCTTAATTGGGGGGAAGAAAAGTAACAAATATGATGAAGACAGCCAGACTACTAACTAAAAAAACAACACACGTCTCAACCTGACGGTTGACCTTTTATTTGCATAATTCTCATTTTAATGTGGGAGTTTTGCGTCAAAACACTGTCCTTGTCAAAATGCTTTTTGGGGCCTTAACAGACTTTTGTTGCTTTTCTGTGTCACATCAGCCGGTCACTGTTAAGAGCACACCTCTTAAAAGTGAGGTGGGGGTTCAATGCAGCTTCCATGGTTTTAGATTTTTCAGGTGAATTTCAGCTTTACACTAATATCATATCATGCAGTAGTTGGTGTTCAATTCAACATCAAAGAAATTCAAGTTTGTCTTGAGTTCAATATGTACTTTGCAGTGTGAAATATGTCTGCATTGAGACGTTTTTAAAAGAAAGTCATGAATACAGTATTGACAAGTGATTGAAAGAGAGCATGACTATAGTCCACTTTTCTCAATCCACTGAACTGCCTTCCATTGTCTGGGTCCTATATATCTTGGTCTTTTTTTTCTCATAAAATCTAACTCTTACTGAATACATTCTACACTTTTCAAGATCTACTTTTTCAGTGTTTACAGTACAAGGTTCCCAAACATTGCATTTTAATTCATTGTTCACATTCTAACACTCCTTGTGCGCACTATACTTCATATGGTACAATGTGGTCTGGCATTAAAATTGCAAAAGCTATAGACTTTCTAAAGATAGTGTTTTTCATTGAACACTGTGTACTGTGTAGCTGGTTGGCACATACATAGAAGGTATATTAATCTACAAGAACCATGAAAACCATGAAAATTCCCCATTACCACCGTAACAATTTCACCTCAAGTTCTGATTAGTGCCATTTGTGGAGCTTTTGATTATATCATCAGCAGAGGTTGATCAGTTGTAATGCAAGTGAAGATGGTGCTTTTTTTTTTTGGACACTTCATGAAACACTGGTTTGTTGGCCAAGAAACAGTCTTGCCTCGAGGTCCATTTGGCAGCCGTTCCGCACCTTTCAATTCTGGCAATCGTTTTGTTTTCACATTTCATCTTTTGTTTAGTGCATAATAGAAACGGAAATTTAAATATCAACAATTCAATGAAAACTGACCAAACTATATCTACTGATACAGATCACTAATACAACTGTGAGCTCCATATCAGATGGGATGTTTTTTTTTTTTTTTTTTGTCAGCTGATATTTCCAAGGTCATATGTGATTGCATAATGCATTTTTTTCTGTTCGGGAGAAGGAGGCCTAGAGCGGCATGGACCATACTAACCTTATACAATATGCAGCACACATTTGGTATCACAGTATGACTGTATAAAAGAATAAAGGTACCATTCTGTGCTGAAACTAGTGCACTGCTTGCAGAGATATGCAAAGGCGAAATTGTTTTCCAAAGATTGATGACTTGTTTTCCATGAGTTTTTTTTTTTTTTTTGCTTTGTGCTGCCACAATTTGGTATTAGTTTTGAATTTTTTATAAACGTGACTCATTACCCCGCTTCCTTTGTGTTGCAGTAAATTGTCCAACAACAGCAGGTTCACATCGTGCGCTTTCTTTTCGATGCATAGCGTCCTTTTAACGCGGCTCTGGGGATCGCTGTGGCAATGTTGGTTGGTTTACTGGTTGGTCCACCACAGAGTGAAATATCTCCTACTGCTGGATGGATTTCCAGTCAGTTTTTGTACCAAGAAAAACTTTCTCCACAGGTCAAAGTTTTCAAATGTCAAGTGAAATGTTACAACATCTACAAGATAGAATAATAGAAAATGGTTGTAGACTTGCAAAGGCGTATTGTTACAAGAGGAAGAATCCTATTAACTTTTCATCTTACACCAACACCGTGTCAAGATTCTTCTACTACTTCGTATTTATTTATTTATTTATTTATTTTATTTGTTGAGACATACATACATACATACATACCGAGCTTCAGAATTGAACTTTTGACACTGGCTATGTTGAGAAGGTGTCAAGTCAAGTCAAGTCAGTTCATTTGTAAAGCACATTTAAAAAACAAAGTGCTGCACAGAGCCATTAGAAACACAAGACCGAACACAGACATAAACAAGGGGAAATCAAACAGCAGCAGTGCACAGGGAATGAATAAAATACAAATACATGTGGTCATGATAAGAACTAAAAGCCTAAAGAAAAGAGGTTTGTTTTAAGGTGGGATTTAAAAACATCGAAGGAGGTGGAAGATCTAATTGTTGGTGGAAAACTATTCAACAATTCAAGGCTGAAACCTGAAAATGTTTGGTCACCTTTGGCTTTTATGTTTGTGATGGAAAGCATAGGTCGGCGGATCTGACAAGTCTAGAGGTGGAATAGGGATTTAACAGTTCAGAGATAATCTGGTGCCAATCCATGCAGTGTTTCAAAAAGAAATAATCTTAAAATCAATCTGATTCGATCAATGCACTGTAAACAGTGGTAAAAGCTATAATGAGGTAAAAAGGTTTGAAGTTACCCTTCCGTTTATCGAGAAAGAGATTGAACAAAAGTTGAAGCGCCGTAATTCTTGCAAGGGTAAACTTATAGCGATTCTTGAAAGCTGAGGTTAGTGGGATCAATATTTCCATTTAAAATTTATATTTGTCCTTTTCACCTGCTTTTTGACTCTGCCTCAGATTGGGGGGGAAAAAAAGAGGCCCAGAGTGAGATAAGAGAGAGACAAAGTGGAGGTAACACGGGCAGAGTGCGAAAAGACGCCGCAGTAGTCCGTCAATGAGATAAAAGAAGGCAGGGGGGGAAAAAAAGTCAGGGAGAAAAATAGCAAGAGAAATACAAGAGCGAGGTTCTAGTGTTGTATATAGGTCAGTCAGCAGTGAGGAACATTCATCCATCAGGTCTCCCTATCAAAAATGCAAGAGCTGCAGCTTTTTTTTGATTAGCAGTTAGATTAAAGACACATATAGAACAGCTCTGATCATCTGTCAAAGTAGCCAGGCCCGCTGTCTAGTAATGAGGGGACTTTGCCACAACACATATTTATGAAAATGGATTCGAGGTGACTGCAAGGCCTTCCCATAAACACACACCCAACACAGCAACCTGTCACATCTTAAGTCAGTAATTGCTTAGGATAGGAGGCAGATGAGGGTCTTTGTGGCATCACAGACCCCTGCAGCTTCAAGCTTTAAGATGTGGGGGAGGAAGGGCAGTCAGAGTTAATCCACAATCTAGTCTTTGTGTGTTCACCTGCTGCATCCATAGCAGAAAGTGTATAGAGGTGTGCTTCTTGAGCTGTTAAGTCTGGTCTGCATACATATCTCATAAAACATATGTCTGGTTTATTTAATACGTATTCACCCGTGGGCATGCGCGTTAACTTTTTTTTTTCATTTTTTTTTTTTTTTTTCATACACTACCACACTTGCAGGTAAAGTCATCCTGTGTTTTGACTCATATTCATGCAGGAGTCGGTGTTTGCGCACTTGGCTGTCATAAAAGCCATACTGTGCGCATGTGTGCGTGTGTGATTAAGTGCTGGGAGAAAAACCCTGCTTGAGAAGCTCAGGGGAGATGCAGTCAGATAGCGTCTCAGCTACAATACAGCAAAAACAGCCGGCAGAGAAACAGACCGTTTGCCTGGAATCTTTGCGACTGATACTCTGTCAACAACTCTGAACTATCTTTACCGGGAGGGATGGATGAGAGGGGGGGGAGGGGGGTGTGTGGAGGAGGAGTCGGTGTTT
>JAPQRN010000010.1:5423253-5446957 GCA_037367275.1 Coranthus polyacanthus
TCAAATTGTCAGTGCATTGAAACATGGAAGACAGCTGTGATGGAGGTAGTCAGTGGAGGGATACTATCGTGTTAGACCTTTTTTAAGATTCCTCCACAAAAAGCCATAATTTAAAATTTGGCTCTCTCGTCCTCATTATCATCCGCTCTCGTATTCATTGGCTTCCTCTGCACATCAACTTATAAATGAAACATAAACACTTAGTTCAGTGGCCTCTTTTACGTCCTCAGGACAGCGTGCTGCTTGTGACCTCTTTGTTATTGTTCTTTTGTGCACTCAGGTCAGTTCAAGACCATGACTAGCTCACATTTTAGTCTGATAATGACCACATTTAAAAAATAATGTGAAGAGCCAAACAAAGAAATTGGATCTGAGAAATAACAGGGTCCCAGAACATCCTTAAAATGACTTAATTTTTCATATTCAAAGAATGTCTTAATGTCTGGGATTATTAGAGGGGAGGCTTTACGTCAGATCTTGGGTGGAGTGAATAAGTGTCTATTTTTTGTTCAGAGTTTAATGGTATTTTACATCCCACAACAATGACCCTTTCTACAACCTCCGACACCTATTTGTTTGTACGTCGATAACAGCGCTCTAACTTGCCAATTTCTTTTGCCCAAGTAATGATATTATTTCCGGATGATATTATTACATCCTTTTTAGACCTAATAAAAGGTATTAAACATCATGAAAATGTTTACTTAAATATGTGCATATACTGTGAATAAATCAGAATCGAGCACTTAGGCTTGCAGTGTGAGCGCAGCCTAAAAGATGCAGTTGGTGCAATTGATTTTCTATAGAGAGATGCCAATAACATCTGTCTATTGTCTGCATAAACATAGAGTTGGATTGTTATGTTGTTATGTGTGCAGTATTGAGTATACAGGACATTGATTTCAGCACTATGAATGCAGCAAATCGTACATCTTTTTACAATGTGCTGGTTGTGCTCTTTGGCCTCTGTGACTAATGCGTGTGGTGCACTGGTGTTGTGACTGTGCACATGAGGCACGGTTTGTTTGCAGAGCTGCAGAGGCCAGACCTGTGACTGATGATTTAATGGAGACGGCACACAAGCCAGTGGTGAGCTCAGGGTTCAGGCAGCCATAAGGAAACGACCCTGGTGACATTGTGGCACTCTCCACTCTCCTGTTCACAGGGTGCTTCTGGTAAACGGCGTCCTTGCTCGCCCTTGCTGGTTAGGCACACCTACTGAGGCGGCTGAGCCATCGGTCGAGATGCTGAGACTTATGGCTGGATCGACTGGGTTTAAGGATGGACACCTTGTCTCTGTACCCCAGTTCCAGCAGCCAGCACAGAGAAAATGAGTTCTGAGGATTGGGTTTAGATTTGCCACTGTAGCACTTCCACTCTGATACACTCTAGCTACCATCAGGGGAAGGCTGTCAGAGCGAGAGAGGGAGGGAGGGAGAGAGAAAGAGAGAAAACAGCGAAGCACAGCAGTGCTATCTAATAGATCAATTTGTAATAAATCTGTTGCCTCAAGCTGTTGTTGTTCGCTTCTACTCAGTAAAAGGTGTCTGCGTTTCTCAGGCAAGAAAATGCTTGTCAGGCCGGGCATACAGAGCTATCAGTGAATGAGACGCGCCTAAAGCACAGTAAATCATTTTCTCTGTGCTCAGTTTACATAGGTCGAACACAGTGCACTCTTATCAGCACATTCCAATGGTCAAAAAGGGGGTTATAACCAATCGATAGGACTAAGGGCTGAAATGAGGAAGTAACGCTCCTCTCACATTAAATTTTCCCATTATCCAATATCAGCCATTAATCATGATGAAGGAGCTATTGATTAGGCTATCAGCCAAGGTTGGTCAATTTATTTGCCAAGAGTCATTCCACAATGTAAGGCTCTGTCGAAGAAGCAAAAAAAAAAAAAAAAAAAAAAGTGGCAGAATTGGAAATGCCCCATTATTATGACAACAGTTTGATCTTTAAGGTAACAAAAGAAATGGGCCTCTATAGGGACCACATGGGACCTCTCCTGCTCCTCCTCCACTAGCAGCCATATGGACCGTACTAATTGTGTTTTACGCCAACCATTTTCACCGATCCATTGGGGACTTGTGGAAGTGCTGTAGCTATAATGTCACCAGCAGTGGGTTGGCTCATGAAAGAAACATTAGCAAGCAAGATGAGAAGACAGGAAGGCAATACACTGCAAGTCAACACAATTATTGATTTTATTCAAATGAAATCTGCGGCTCTCTGTTCTGAATCTGTTGTTGGTTGCTTTTTAAAGTATGATTTCCATTATTTTTCTCCTGTTTGAAGGTTATGTCTGAAACAAGCATTCAGTTTAGTCTCACACTTGCACTTTGTCAAGCAATGTAATTCCAGGCACAATGCCAATATATAAAGATAGCTATAAAAAGACGTGTTCTTCTAATCCCACATATCTCTCTATGGATAAAACATCATTCAGTCACATACTGATGTTTTTTTTATGGCACAGATATGTTTATTTTGATTCTGAATGGTACTTTATTAAGAGAGCTGTAATTGCACAACAGGGAAATCATCTTTCATCTCTTTTGTTTTGTGACAATACAAATGCTGAGGTTTGAATGTTGAATGTAAATGTGACATTCGCAATATTTGCTTTGCCCTTCAGGCCAGCGATTGGTTGTAAAGCGTTTGAAGTGCTAAGTGTGACTGAGGCAAATCAGTGTGTGTTTTAACGTGTATATAATATGCAATCATGAAGAGGGCACATCTATGGAAATGAGTTCTTCTGAAGGAAGGAGGAGGGGAGGGAGCATTGAAGTGGTGATGGTGGGGGGGAGAGGCGGAGGGGGGAAAAAAAACGTGTGTGTTTCATTGTGTCCCCGCTAACAGTTTTCTTGTAATTATTGAAATTGATGTTTGCTGCGGAGCTGTAAATCTGCAAGATCTCCCGTTAATAAAGCGGCAGAGGCAGCCGAGCCGTTAGGCTGGGAAATAAAAGGCAATCAAGCCTCCAACATCCTGTCCCTCGGCCCAAAATGAAGCAGCAGAAATCCTAATTAACTGAGAAGAGCAGCTCTTACTACACTGCTTGGTTAGTGGGTGCCTGAGCTAGCTGCTATATACTCTTATGAATGCTCTGTCGCTCTCGTCCTTCCTTTCCAACCCTCTCTATCTGACTCTGGCTTCCCTTAAGTATTTTCTATCCCTCAGCTCTATCTTTCTATCCCTACTCTACCTCCTCCTTCTCCCTCGTATGTGAAGTTGTGGATGTGACCGATGCACTGATGGAGTGAGAGAAGCTTTGTTGCCTGGAGGTGTCTGGGAGTCCTGCTCAGGAAATCGGTGAGCTAGATGATGGCCTCTGATGGTTATTGCTGCTTATGTAAAGTGCTGTAAGAGAGAGGGGGTGGGGGGTGTGTGGGGGGGGTGGCAGCATTGATCTCCTCCCATTGATTTCATAGATCCTTCTTTTAAGATGACAATAAGGTTGTCTTTCTGTGTCATCTTCAAGTGTAGCTTTTTCAAACTGGCGATGTGGCAAATTACTCCTGTCATCAGCTGCCCATATTCAAACAGCATTGTGTGATCAGTTGTGGAGTTAAAAGTCAGGTTAAATCTTGCTTTTCACTCTTGATATTTGTTCGTGCTTGTGTCTGTACAGCAGCACTGCAAGGCTTTGAACATGACATCCAGTAATATGTAGGTTATATGAAAAAGCCTGCTTTGCGTTAACCAAACTCCTCTCTGCAGAGTAGCTCGAATACAAAATAGGGACTGCACGATATTGGAAAGAACTGACATGGCATTATTTTTTTTGTGGAATATGAAAAAGTACAGATGAAGTGCATCTGCTCAGAAAATAATGCTCAAAAGCTGAAAAATAACATTTTACACCGGATAGAATTCAGATCTGGATTTGCACTTATCATACAAAGCTCTTTTTGGTCAACATCATCCTTTCTGACGCCAAAGAAATGCCATACAACTGACATCACTTCTCCTTTTGCTACCAAACATGCTGCTTTTAGGTGTTTTTCCTCCTGTTTCTCGCTTATTTTCATGTTGTGGTCATCAACTAGTGTGGATGGGGCCTGAACTGATCAAAACTTATTGTGATTGGTGGTTCGCGGTGTATAAAAAGTACACTTACTGTGTTCAAGATTCCTTGAATCAGAATAAACTATGTTATACCAGACAACTAATTTTAGAAGATTAGTTAGAAAATGAGAACCGTACAAATTTCGCAGCATAAGGTTGTGGTGTGTAGAGTTTCATAATTTGCCTTTTCACGATGACTATGTTAAAACAATATATTGCGCAGCCCGAATACAAAATAAGAGATGCTCAGTGAAGTGAATGCTTTGCTAGAGCCACATCTTTGTCGCTGTAGAGGAGGGAGTGATGATTGATTGTTTGAAACCTGAGCTTGCCTCAGCTCCAAGCCAGCTGCTCCTCACTATTTACCTGTAAACTTGTCCTATCTGCTTGCGCTTTGTCTGTGGATGGCCGCAGAGCTCTTTCTCTGTCGCCCCCACCCTCCCCCCACCTTTTGTTGTACCAAGCAGCCCAAAAGCCTCCAGGGATGAACAGACAAATAGAAGACAGCAAGAGGTGAGGCTCAGTCCCCCCTTTCTCCCATCTATCTTTCTCCCTTGTGAGCACTCTGCCAGACAAGTTTCCAGGCACTCAAAAGCAGCAAATCGACTCACTGTAGGACTCACTGTCACTTAGCTGAGCTGGGGCATAGCAGCGCACTAGGAGGCCAAATCCTCCTCCTCCTCTTCTCATTCCACCGCCCTCTTCAATGAAGAGAAAATGCTATTTGGCATGGCACTGCAGAGGTCTGGTATTCTGTATAGATTAGCCCCAAAAGCTCTTTTTTGCCTCTTCAGTTAGACATTAGTGGTGTGGTACTGATGAAGTCTTGATTAAGTGCTTGTCACATTTCAAATAATTCCAGCTGGATGGATCTAGTCAGCGGCGTTCCATCTTGATTTGCTCTGGTTAATTTTAAACAACACGATTGGCAGGCGTGATGGTGTGGCACTATCGCACGAATCTCTCATCAGGGTTGGGGATGTTTTGTTTGTGCACAGATTTCATGATTGTGACTGAGCGCAAGGAGAGTGCTGTCAGAGTTTCAGTCTCCTCTTTTATTCTTGGCACAAAGCAAACGATCTGCTTGGCACAAAGCCAGTGCTCACTGCAAACACCAAATGTAGTAAGTAGAGAAAGGTGGCGTCTGGCTTTGTATCGCCCTTGTGCACAACCACTTAGAAACATGCACTCTGTGTAATGAAAGAACAGAAAATTTTCTCCTGAAAGAAGGAATACATTTCTCTCCACAGTGCAACAGCTTTGACACAGGAAAAGATCCACCACCACCTCTGGCAGCCCCACAGAGACCTTTCCTTGGAGATCCAGCAGTCCTCCCTTTTTTCTCCCAAACTCCCTCACTATTTAGCACTCAGTCTTTTTCTCTAATCAGTGACAGGCTTGTGAAAATCTGTACACAAAACAAAGCACAATACTGCTTTATTTCTTTTTTCCCTCTTTCCCTCTGCCTGACTCTTCCCAAGAGTTTTTTTTGTCTTGTCTGTGCAGCTGCTGCCGCTGTTGTGAAGAAGATGACAACACGAAAACTATAAGGACGCGCCGTCTTTACCCCCTTCCCTTTTCTCTTTTTGCTCCCCTCTCTATCACTCCACCTTGCTAACGCAGCTGCTTACATTACACAAGGATCGTCCACCTTCTATTTGCTGTCGCAGAGAGATAAAGACGATGAAAGTGAGAAATGCGTGTGACGTTCTCTGGGAATTTAGCTCAGGGATGTGGGTGTGTAAGATGGAGGTCGTATGAGTGGATATTTTAGTTTTATATGCTCTTTGTTTGTAAGCAAACGGGGAGCTAGGGAAACCATGGGGCACGCGAATTGATGGACCTGTTTTAATTGTTTGTGACACATAAAATGAGGAACAATAATGTGTGAATACTGAGCCCAGGAGATTACAATCTGGTCAGCCACTTAAAGGAGTGCAGGAGAGATGCGTTACCACATCTCTGCCATCCCCTCTGCCCCTCTGAGCCATAAACCAACTCACGAGCATTTAACCAACAGTGATTTCTCTTCTGTTCACCTCCTCGCCCTCAACGTGATCCTGCAGGAGCTGCTTGTAGAAAACCTCCCAGCCTTCCTCAATGACTCCTCTAATTTGTGTGTGTGTGTCTGTGCTTGCAGCTTTGGGTTCTCTGCAAATCTCTGCAGCACCACCTGATTTGACTTGGTAATGGAGCATTGATGAGTCTTGGGGGAAATCGGCAAAGGAGCACAAAACCGCACAGGAAAAACCCACTACTGTGAGGTGGCAGTAAAGACAGTGGCAGGTTTCTCGATAGAAGCTGACAAAAGGGGAAAAAGGAGAAGGTGAGGTAAAAACGAAGGACTGAAGATAAAGCTGTCATGTGTTGATGCCTTCGGCCGCCTAGTATTCCTGCAGGGGGAAAAAGAAACTAAGAGGTGGAGGTGGGCTTCAGCAGCCAGACTTCATCCTGATTTGTATTTTTACTCTGTTGCACTGAAAAAGCTGGTTCTCTCCCCAGGACAGCAGAATATTTACATCTTTAGCAGAGCTCATTGCTCACAGAATATTGAGTTCAGCGTGGAGGACATAAAAGGTAGCCAAGCCAAGAGTAGTAGGGGAGATAAAAGCAGGATCGCTTAAGCACTCAGTGTTATTTGAAGCACATTTCTACTGCTGTTGATGTAGCCACTAGCCTAATAATTCATCTCGCCTAGTTTTTATCACTCAACTCACGCTCACGCATATACGTGCACACGCCCACACAGAGCAGCTACTCACAAACACAAATTCCCCTTGACGGGCGAGGGTAGACCCCTTCTAATATAAAACAAGCGATTCAAAGATGAAATTCTCATCATTCTGCCGTCTCACCATGGCCGTCCAACAGATGAGTAGTGCTGCTAACAAAAAGCAGGGGCTGCCTGTGCCCAGCTTCCTCACAGGGGCATCTTGTCTGTGTTATCACTCCAGCTAGTGCTGCAATTAATATTAATGTGCTTTAAAGCACGCTCCAGCAGCCCTGCTTCCCTCTCTCTTGCTTTCTTTGTGTGTGTGTGCATATGTGTGTGTGTGTGTGTGTGTGTTTGTAACACAGGAGGAAGAGAGCAATAAAGCCAGCGGGGGATAAGAATCTAGGCAGGATATGACAGTCCTCATGTCAGCTGTCTTAGAGCTGGAGGGATATGTGGATAAAGACAAGGGATGAGGCTGAATCCCAACCAGCCACAGACAGGCAGGTAGTACAGCGTGTAGGTAGGAGCTTTCAGCATTCACAGCGGCTGGGCTGGGGGCTGTGTGCAGCCTGTTTATTTAGTCATGTTGTAATAATGCTTGACCTTTTCTTTCAAGTCCACAGACTGACCTTTAACACCTTACTCCTCTGCAAATCAGTGTGTGAGTGCGCGTCTCACACACACATATGCGCACGCTGAGAGGGAAACGAGCACCTCCTTTGCAGGGAGCTTCATGGTCTGCCAACTCCAGGAGTGGATTGTTCCAAATTAGTATGCATTAGGTGGTTAGTGCAAAGCATTTAATTATGCAAGATGGCACTAAACTGTCTATGTTATGATTAGCCCAACACGTTACAACCTTAATCTCTTAATTTTTTTCCCTCTCTTTGCATGGGTGAGGAAGAGGCAGAGAGGGGGAGGTGGTTATGATAGGCTGGTAGAGGAGGACGATAGGGGGTGGCTTTAGAAATGCTCCAGTATTCCCTTTAGACGTTAGAAGTATCCTCAGTATCTCTGCAGATTGTGTTCTCTCTCTGGAAGGATTTTGATATTTTCTTGTCTCCCTTCCTTCCTTCATTCCATGCCCTCAGATACTTTGTCAGACGATATTGAATCAAGTCTCGCCTCCTTTTATGTGCACGACTTCCCTGCTCTCTGTTTTCACTGAGCTGCTTTTCATGGTAGGCAAGGCTTTTTAATCTTGGGCAGCAGTGGCAGAAGCAGCCTGGGCAGAGTCAGATCGAGCCAGGCAGCCATCCAGCCATCCAGCCAGGCAGGCAGTCAGTCAGTCGCTGCAGTGGAGCCCCAGCAGCTCCCCGGAGGAGCCCATTATACAGGAGAGATATCAAACCATGAATCATTTACGCCAGTCCTCCCCTCCCTTTTTCTACCCTCACACGCAGCCCTGATGCCCAGCCGGCCGCCTGCTTGCCACCGTCTGCATCTTTAATGAATGATTATTGCATTTCATAAACATGGCCTCCAGTAATTAAAGTATTATTGATCCTTTCCATGTTAGCTCCAAGGTTGACAAAAACATTTTTTTTACCCTCCTCTTCACACAACATCTTATTTGTCACTATGCTAAATAGAAGAAGTCCCTTTAGGAACAGCAGAGGGTGATTTATTTAGGCTGACGGTGATTTATTTTTTTTCCCTCCTTCTCCTGTTTAGGCATTTCAAGAATAGCTTTCATTCAGGGAGGAGGGGGATATTACAATTGGGTGGGGTTTGCCGGTCATTATCATTGTGCAGTGTGTCGTAAGGATTGTGTTGGAGCGTTTCCCTATGTTGGTGTTTTGCGCAAAAGGTGTAGGGACACGGGGGTTAATGTGCTGGAAAAGAGTGATTTAGGTCAGTGGTCGTGTCTGCATCTGTCACTCTGACAAGCTAGCGCTTTAGGAGGCTGTGTGGCGTTGAATAAAGGAGAGAGTGAGAGAGAAGTGAGCGGAGAGCTGGCTCTTTCAAATGGAAAAAAGGAAAACCTGACTTGACTGTGATTTGTGCTCTCAGTGACAGGCACCGTGTTACAAGCAGCCGTTTGATATAAACTTAATCAGTTTCACCTCTTTATTGAGGATCAAGACGGTTAAAGCCTCTGCAAATAAGTGCACGTCTCCTCGCCTTTCTCCATCTGTTTTTCTTTTCTCTCCTACCCTCCTCAGCTCTCCCTGCTTTCATTTTTCTTTTCTCACTTTGCTTGTCCTTCTCTCCCTCGACATCACCCCTGTGTTTCCTCATCCGCCCTCTCAGTCAGGAGAGCTCTTCAGTTTCTGTGTAAATATCACAATCACTGATGAGGAAAAAGTGCTGGCATCTCCACAGGGGGATTAGAAGAGCCATTTTGTGTTACTTATTAATGTATCCTACTCTTTTTTTTTTTTTTTCTTTTTTTTTTGCATTGCCTCCCTATGAGCCGCATTGATTGAATCCTGCCATATAAGCAAACATAGAAATGTGTTCATAACATGCAGTTTTACCCATTACATCTTCTTATCAATTTCTGATTAATGCCTGGGATCCTCCCAATACCCGATCTGTAGCATCCTTACAGAGACAGAAGAAAGAAATGTATCTTTACTGAAGATACATTTTCTGTAAATGCATATCACCGTCTAAAATATCCAGAAGGTGAATGGTAAATGGAAAACACTTATTAGATATAGTTGGAAACAAAAAAGGACTCTCTTTGTACTGTTTGACATTATTCTTGTATAGGTGGTAAAAGAGGTTAGCGGTGTTTGAGTCTGTTGTGTATCATTTGTATGGTTCCTGGTCTGTGTTAGACTTTTCATACCCGAACCACGTCCATGCGATGTCCGTGCTCTGTGGAAGAATACAAAGCATCGCCCAAATGGTGAAAAGTATTGCCTTAAAAAGTGTGATTTGCAACCCAACAAAATAATCAAACTGAACGGGAGGGGGGGGGGCCTCTGCACACTACGTACAAAAATATATATTTTTTTCCTAACAGGCTTGTCTTCATTTTTTTTCGTTTCGTTCAGTTTGTTTAGCTGAGGTTTTTACCAGATGAGCAGTGTTTTTCTTCAACCCCATGAAAAAAAACATAGTATAATATGAAATGTTTTTCTATTGCCACGTGATAAATCTATCGTCATATCACACAACCCTATTAAACTGTAGATATCTGATCAATCTTGTCATTACAAAAGGTGGAATACTCTGCAGTAGCCTGTGTGAACTAGCTTGTGCCAATAGCCAGCCTGTCTCCCTGCTCTATGGCGTGTCCCTTTTGTTAGTGAGCCACATGGTTCTCTACAGGGCTTAGTCCTAAATATTCAGCCAGAGCATAATCATTGTCAACCAATTGCATTCCTCTTGACCTCCCAGATGGAGGTAAACTGCACAGCCTCTCCATAGCCCCACCTCAATTACTGCAGCAGTAATGGTGATAAAGAAGACCACAGGCTCAAATGAAAATGGCTGATTGATGTGGACACACATGGCTCATAATTGGATTATAAGGAAGGACGTTAATGATGTTAGGGGCGCTGTGGTGGAGCAGGATTCTAAACACTGACAAGGTATTTGATGATTTACTCTCTGCCTTTTTTGCCTGATGCAGTTGTGCATCACAGCAGTACTCTGAGGGGTCTTGGCACCCAAAGCACAACCCTCTTGTACCACTCCTGCTGCAGTGTCAAGGGTGTGAATGTGTGTGTATGTGTATAAGTGAAATGCTCATGTGAGTCACCAGTGACTGGCTCTCTTATGCTCGTGACAGCTGTGGGGTCAAAACAAAAAGCTGCCTATTTTCAAAGCAGCAGCCCTCTTCATCCTCCTGTCCAATACACACTCACACAGAGGTAGATAGGACCTCTTTATCCCAATTGAATTATTGGTTAGGGACTGAGAGTGATGCTGATTTGAATTCATTCCCTCCACAACTTACCACAACCCACAGTAATGTCTAGAGATTGTTTAGTCTGACCAACAGTAAACACAAAGTCAGTTAACAATAATGTGAAACAAAAATCCTCATATTTGACCCGATGTAACCAGTGTTATTTAGTATTTTATTTGATATCTGAATTATATGTCTAACTAAATGTCAGAGTTAGATTACACAACTTTATTAATCCCCAATGGGTGTTGAACTGGTGGTAACTCAACTCAACTCAAACAACCAAGAATACAGACCTAGACAATAGGGATGCACAGATTGTGAAATTCTAGGCTGTCTTTAAAGTGTTTGATGTTTTTTTTCTTTGCTTATTTTCATTTTATTAGTACTTATTCCTCCTTTTTGTATGGAATAAAGACTCCTCTGAACTATCTGAAAAGTGCTTCATCAAACCGTCTTTGAATGAGCACAAATTCAAGAGTGCAAATTTTTTAAATAACTTTTAATATTGCACAACAGATGCACGGGTATCAGCCGATATGGCCCTTGTTAACTGCTGATATATCGGCGCACCCCTAAAATAGACAGTACAGACATTGCATTAACAAACAGCAACAGATAATACAGACATTACAGCAGCGTCTTAAAGCCAGTAAGAGCCATTTGACACATGATTAAAAGCTGAAAGGTGCTGGATTTGCCACATCTAGAAACGTTCATTAAGAAATCTGACCGCTGTCAAAATAGTAATTTCAGCAGCATGACTAACTGGCTAATCAAGTTATTTGAGCGCTGATACCAAAGCGGTGAGAGAAATAAAGAGGAGGCAGCTCAGTCCTCCCTTTGTTGTCAGGCTGCTCTTCATTTATTGCTGTATATCCTAATGGAGAGTGTTAAGAAAGAGATGTAATTAATTGACCCTGACAGCTCAAAGGGTCTGTAGTCGAGTCTGGGAGCAGGTGCTGACTGGGCTGCCCTCTGTTTCATACACTGGTCCTTATCTCAGTGTGCATATCTCTGCCGAGTACCCAGCACTCCCCACTGACCGATTGGCTCAGACGGCTCTTGGTAAGTGCAATGATGCTGGATGCCTGAGCCTGCGTGAGCGGCATAATACCAACTAATGCCTGAAGGAGCGCTCTCCCCATTGCTATCTCGCCTCTCCCCTCAGCTGCTGCTTAGCCAAGCCTGGCCAGTGCAGAGCAGAGCTGAGTGCCCCCTTTTCTCCTCTCACTCTGCTCTCCCTGGCAGTTTATTAAAAGGAATACTAGCCTTTTCCTCGTGCCTGGGTGTTTGATTTCGACAGCAGCAGAAGCTGTCATGGCAGATAAAAGGCGGAATTACGGTGCGCACAGCATCTGTATTTACTGCGTCATTCTCCCTGCCTCTGACAAGAGAGAAGGAGGGGAGGAGGAGAAAATGGAGGACAGACTGCTGCATTCATGTGTCTTTACATTGACATGTCTCATCAGGGAGAGAGGTGGACAGACAGTCTACTGTGAAGCCATCAATCAGCCCTTTTCAATACGCCTGTCCAGCCAGCATACAGTAATACTCACACACAAAGACTGACAAAGCATGGCATTATTGCTGCAATTGACATATTTTTTATGAATCTCTTCTTTTCAGTTGGCTTTGTCAGATGGAGTAAAATAGTGGGGCGATAGCGGTGTGCTGCTGTCAAGGAAACAATTTTGTGTTTCTGCTGAGACAAAATGGATTGATATGATAGTTGGTTTGCTTTTTTAAATCGGCAAATAACAAACAGTAATACGCAAACACATGATACACTATAATATACAGAGTGTCCTTTGTCCCCGTCGTGATGAGGTGATATTGATTCTTCAGATGTTTGTCTCTTTTAGTTAATCAGATAATTGGTTGAAAGGATTTATTTTGATTTGAACGGCAAACAAGTGTTTTCTGTGAGCCTTGAAAACAATTTAACAGAGAGATTAATTTTCCTGGCAGTATCCCTCTCTGAGGCTGTGGGTCATTCTAATTTTTCATCGGCATCATTTCATTGAGCTTTAATTAACACAACAAGGATTCGGTGTCCTCCAGTGTCATCTGCTCAGACAGCTAATACAAACTCATTAGCCCAACTCCTAGCTACTCTGAAACCAAATGATGTTACGCTGTTTATAGTTTTTCTATTAGAATTGATGATATTGATGTATTTATCCACATATATTACAGTTTTCAGATCATTTCCACTCTATCATCTCTGGTACCGTAGCTGTAACAAGCCTTTGTTTCATATAATAAAACACCATCTTGATGCTAGTTTGCTTAACGTGCTTGAGCTGTCTGTCTTCTTCCATCGTCTCGATGCTCTCGCCTGTGGTGACAGCAAGACTAATGTATTCATGGTGCCGCCACGGTGAGAGGCATTACTTTACCTTTGCTTAATTGAGGGGAAACTCCCCTGACACCTGCTTAGCACAGCACTATGCTAGCATAGCGGCCAAACTCAACCCTAGAAGCTGAGGCCACTGAACCCTGACTGAGAAATAACACAGCTCGAGACCACCCAGGGACTGCCGAGGGGAGAAATGATTTAATAATGTTGATGACATTACACCAACCCTTCCTCCACCGTCTACCTCGTTACTTTTTACCTGGGGAGGGAGACGGCTCTGACTCTGTGCCTGAAGGTGTATTTAGATGGGGCTGCTAAATATTTCAGACCCTAAAGACAGAGACTCTGAGTAAAAGAAGAAGGAAAAGCAAAAAGAGGAGCAACAGGGGCAAAAAAAAATCAGTGCAGAGGGTTTTGACATGGATTGTGGAGGGAGGTTAGGGAGTGTAGTCAAGGGCAGTCGGGGCAGGCTTGTAATTGGCTGACACCAGAATATAGCAGTGGATTTGTGTGTGTTCGTGTGTGTGTTTGAGCGAGCAGTCAGGCAATGTCTGAATACTATAAGGCCAAATATATCCCTCCAGCCAGTCTGCATTGCTTTCAGGGTGTTGATATGCTGCCATCACCTTGCACTAGACTGAGTGTTGATCTCAACTACAACAGACATACTATATTATTTTCTTCGCCTCCAATACCAAACCCTCCTCCACCTCTCCAGCAAGGTCCCATCTGAGACTCGGCATGTCAACTCGACAGAGCTCCTGCCTCGTTTTTAATTGTCCCATGCCCCAGGGGCTGCTGGGAGCGAGGTGGGCGGGGCTGAACATTTTCTCCAGGGGGATGAGAAGAGGTGGGTGACAGAACACTCGCGGTGTCAGGTGCAGGTGCGGAGAGAAGGATGGAAAGGGGGCTGACAAGCTAACGGTGGGGAGCCGAGCAGCGGGAAGCCCTTTCCTTGGATAGGAGGGAGGAGAGAGCTTTTTATAAGAGGAGAAACCACCAAGGAGACATCCATCTTCACACTCCAGCACTACTGCACTCACTGATATATAAGTAATATAACTAATAAGTGTATGTAATAAGATGGCCTATGAACAGCCACTACTGCGAGAAATTTCTACAAACACTACATTATGGCCTGAGTTGTCAAACAGCAGCTTTCCCTTCTGTTCACTAGTCTGTCATTTTGTTTTTCGTATTGCAGGACTTGCTGACTTCCTACTGTGTTGTTTCCTTTCAGTCTTGTTTAAAGTGACCTTCAAATAGTTTTCTTTTTTCTGTCAAAGCAGACCTGTCACAGTTATTACATAATCGCCTCGCTGCAATCATTTGAGCTAGCCACAATCATTTTGCATAATCTCAATAAATAATCTTGAGCTGTTTAACTTCTAATATTTGACAATCTCCATTTTGACGAGCACATTTTGACATTAATATCATGGATTTAGTTGCAAAGTAACTTTTTGTGTAAATAGACAAAGATGCCGCTTGTTTTGGCCATAGTACATTGTTTATTTTGGTGCATTGTCACTCATTTCTTTTGTATATTTCAGTAATAGGCTTTGTATATTTTAGTTACTATTTATGTCATATCTGCTCCAATATTAAATTCCAATATTAAAATGCCCAACAAATGGCTCCTCTTCTTAAAGTATGTGTATTATTAAATTATTATATGGCTTAAATATGGCCATGATTATGGATAAAATGAACAGAAAAGGACAATTAAATTGTTAGTTGCAATTAATTGTTAATTAATCATCAACTAACATTTCATGAGTGTGACAGCCCTGAAATCTAAAGCCCAAAGAGTGTGAGCGTATTAGTACGCAAGGCAAAAAAAACTCCTCAAATTCGAGATGATAGTTGCTTAATGTGTCTGTGTTTTCGTTAATAAAATATAAGAAGTACTTCTCAAAGTAGTTGGCAATTAATTTTCATTCAGTGATTACCTGAAGATGCCTCTTTTCTTGCGGCATCAGAGTTTCTTCCAGTGTTCAGCCTTACATCATATCTCTTTGTCATGAAGCTACAGTGGTATACCCTTTGTACAGATTTTGCAATAACTGTGTGCTTTGTACCATTCATCTTACAGCAACATAAAAGCTGATTCAGACGGAAAAGCCTGTTTCGTCAAGCTGCAAGACACTTCTCATTGTGATTCATAATTCCATTAAGGTGCATACACCTTACATCTAAAATGCTGTTCAGTGCACCAGTTTTAACTCATGTCTTGATGTGATTAAGCTTATTCTAACTATGACTGTATTCAGGTAAAGGTAATTGGAAAATTCTGTTTGCATGGCAATTTATAATTCAGTGGTTCAGTGAGTTGTCTCGGTTGGGTAAGTTATTAGAATGCTGTACTCCTTGTAAACATAGTCATTGAAGAGCCAAACTGTGTGAGTCAGAAGAGTGTTTTTCGTAAAACAGCGGAATAATGGAGGGGCTGCTGGAGTGAAATGTTGTGCAGATGAGAGGAAGCAGCAGCGTGCTTGTGGGTCTTGCTCTTCCTGTGTTGTTGGCACAGAGACGTCATCCAGACAGTCATGCTGGGGTCAGAGGCTCTGAAAATAGCCCTAAGGGAATTGGGGAGGCACTGATAGCGTACCTGCTGTTACCCTGAGATGATATCCGACTGCAAGCCAGCCGACTCCCTCTCAGCAGCTGTACGCTGCTTTGGATTGTTTTGCAATACCTCACACAAAGATGGAGTAGGGCCATTATACCTCTGGCTCTGTAACGCTCCCTGCAGAGACACACAAATGTACGCACATGTTTACTTACACCTGCACAAACATGCGTACACATACCTGCAGTCATGCACGGCGTTAATGCGTGCAGGTCGGTTTGTAACAAGGAGAGAATTTATTTTACTGGAAGAAATTGAAGCGTATCAGTCACGTTTTAATAACAATTACAAATGCAAATGTAATTGGATCACAGTTGACGAAAGAATGACAACAACTTCAAATCTATTTAATGAATAACAATTAAGCAAAACCTCAACATGCTTTGGCAATAGTACTATTTGCGTCTCTCATGTGTTGCTGTTTGGGTCTTAGTTATATTTAGCTGAGGTTAAAATGTTTAAAATCTTTTAATTATTATATAACCACTACGTCTAAAGCATCTGGACTACACTTGGCTTAGTTATAGATGGCATAAAAGCTAAATTAGAATGTTTATACATATGTTTGCAGTGGTGGTATTTCTCCTTGCTGTGGTGGTGTACCGCTGCTTAATGAATACAGAGCAAACACTGCAGTAACATCTGTACCCAGTTTTTAAAAAAAATAAAAAAGGCTAGGCCTACATGGCATCAAATATAGTCTATAGGCCACCAAGAAACATTTTATTTTTTTCCTTTTTTATTGCAGCAGTGTGTGCAATGTGTCTTTGCAGCTTGCAAAAATATGTTATCTCCGGCACGTATGGGGGAATAAGTAACAACAAAAGTGTCGGTATCAGCATTAGTTATTGGCCAAATTGTTATTTTACAAATTGGTGTAGGTACTGGTCTAGAATTTCACAGTCGTGCATATGTAATATTCTTATTAAAAAAACTGTTGCTACAGGAAAACCCTGGTCTGTGTGTGTTCGTCTTTACACGGATGCATTATCACACAAATACCCAACCTCACGCACATACACACACATCAAACCAGCTCGGACTGTCACAGCAAAAAGCTTCACAGCGGCAGCACGGGCAGCCTGGTTTTTCACAAAGGGTCAGAGTTGACTGCAAATTACCACTGGTGGCCGACCAAGGCTGTGATGGATCTCAATGCACTTTGTGTTTACCCACACACCTGCACCCTTAAGGTTAGGCGAGGCAGCAGCATAGCTGAAAGCACAGAGCCATTTTGTAACACCTCAAGGAACTCTTCCTCCCTCTCCTCTCCCTGTATGAGGAATAAATGAGGTGGTGCCATTAAGTGAATTTGCCGTTATTTCCCCAGGCTCTTAGCTGAAGATGTCAAACCTCAGCCAGTGAGGCAGCCAAGGATGACTGCCGACTCAGGCGGCAGAGGCAAACACACATACACACACGCCACAGTCTCTGCCATGCACATGATCAGCTTTCATGCTTCTGTGTAATTTATCAAATTGCTTGGGCATGTGATGAATGGGCCCAGATCTCAAAAGGAAAAAAGGCATTAGGTTTGCATTAGGTCGCTGTTATGCCCATGTAACAGCTTAGAATTTAATTACAGTAAACGGTAAACATCGTATTCACATTTTCTGAAACAATAATTTAGTAGGCCTAATTGCTTTGTAGTTTTACAGACCACACTTCAGCGATTACACAAGTGGAATCAGCTTGTTAAACAAAAAATGTTTAATCCCATTACTTATACTACAGGCTACTATATTCTCTTAGTGTGTGGAATGAGCAAGTAGGCTTAATGTTCTCTACATTTTCTCACAAATGCCCCGCACTCACACATCCTTACTGTAGAAGAGACTAGTTCTCTCCTGCTGATTTGTCACAGCTCCCCATTGTATTACACACCGCCTCTCCTTCACACTCCAAATCCCCCCCTCTTTTCTTCCTCTATCTCCCTCCCCTTCCTCTCTCCCTAAATCATTTCTTTACATGTGTGTGGGTGCCCCCTCTCGCTGTGATTCTGATACTTCATAACGGCAGGAGGAAATTGAGCTGACCTTGAGGCTGCCGAGCTCCTTTATAATGCTGATGTATTGGGCTGTGGGCGCAGGCAGCCAGTAAGTGAGAGGCATGTTTTTATTTGCCAAGGAGCAGGGCCCAGTGTCAGGACACATAACAAGGTTCATTTCTCGCCCACTTGAGCCAGCTAGTATGCCGGGAAGCTTAGTGTCAAGCATTCAAGTCCACTATGTGTGATTTACCTGCATTAGCCTTTGTATACTGAAATAAGTTGCATCATGCTGCTAAAGGATGTCGACACACAATAGATGGAGTTAACCCTGCGTAGACTGCGGCCTTACTAAAATAAGATTTATATTGTACTGGTTCTTGTTGGCAAGGCTTGTAGTCCAAGGTTGCACTGCAGATAAATTCATATTTTGGCTATTTTGCAAGGCAGGTCAATGACTTAAAATGATACAGTCTCTTTGACAACCTTGTAGCACCGCGGCTGTTATTGATGTCATTATTTGTTCATTGTAGATGGCCCACTTTCCTCTCTTCAGTAGCTCTTTGCTCATCACAGCAATCAGCTTCCCCCTAACACAATCAGGCTGCTCTCAAATTACGGTCATGATTGAGACCAAGTTAGTGCCAGGGAAAAAAATGACAGAGCTTATGATTTAAGCATGGTTGCAGTACAGGAAGCAAGTAAATATAAATACAAGCAATCTAGAGCAGTAGCCGTGCAATAAATTATACCTTGTGTAACAGCCAGAAGAATCCCTTTTGTTGAGACTGAGTTCTGTTGTGTTGCTTTAAATTATACTGTCACCGTGTTTTGTTATTTTGCCCACGATTATTTATTATGTTTGAACATTGTCAGGCTATTTGTTTCCTCCTGTTTCTAGTCTTTATGCTAAGATGCAGCTGCTGACTGTGGCTTTATATTGAAAGGAAGGATATGACAGCAGCGTCGTTTTATCCAAGTCTCTGCAACAAAGCAAAATAAAGGGGTCTCTCCTTCAGCGTTAGCAGTGTTACAGACAGTTCACCACAACTGTGTTTATATACTTGGACAATGTTAATGTAGCAAGAATGTGTTTTCTTTCAAATTAATATAATTTTTTCGCTAAGGCTGTAGTAGTGCACTCCTTTTAGAGGTTTAATTTACTGCGATGATGCCATTTTTCACTCTAGGATGTTGACTTTTCAAATGTTTAATCATGCATGTTTTTAGTGTTGTGACAAACCGCTGTGGAACGGCGCACAGTGTGTACTGAACCACTGCTCACAGGCTCATAGCCGGTTATGTGGTTTTCCAAATAAAAATGCAGAGATGATGCTTGACTATTTGCAATGTCAAAGACACAATGGAAAAACAGAAACACTATACGGGAATATATTTGTTTTGACTTTGTCAGGAATGTTAAATAGTAATTTCAGCCCAAATTGGGAGCTCAGTATATAATGGCAGCGCTGTGGTTGACATTAAAAGTGGAGGAGGCTCGTGAGCTCTGCCAATTCGGCTCACTTCTCATATGGCACCGATCCACTTGCCTAACCCCATGTCTGGATGCTGCTGTCTGAAAACAGGCAAAGACCCAGTTCATTCACAGCCCATCCAACAACACATTGACTGCGCACAAAATATGTTTTAGCAGCTTAACAGTGGTGGACTAATCAATTGATCCAGATTTTGCTGTCCATTGATCTTGGCATACCCTGAGCCTGACAATTACAGTGCATGTATGATAATGATATCATTAGCAGCCCATGGCCGCTCTATTAGGACTGGGAAAAATGCAAGTAAAACCCACCCCGGCCATGCATAGAAACATTTGCCAAATACTACAGCGAGAGAGAATGGTCCAAATCTGCTTTGCAAATGTCTCTCTGTCACTCTCCCCTCCCCAGCTCACCACAGTAACAGTAGCATGGTACTGAGGCGGCCTAACCTGCTGGTGCTGCTGACTGGCATTCTGTGTGTTGATGAATGCGCCGGCCTGACGGCTCAATGTGCTTACCTAATGGGAGCTGCTGTACTGTCACACTGAGTTTCTCCCTTCCTCCCTCCCTCTCTCTCTCTCTCTCTCTCTCTCACCCTCACCTCACTCATGTCTTCTTCTGAGGTAGTAAGGACAGCATTCCACTTGGTTAGACACTGCAGCCTCCACACTCTTTCTCAAAGGTTAATGAAGCTGCCTCACAGCGCACACTAATCACCAGGTAATCGCTTTCATTTGGCTTGATAGGTGGCTAAGGTCAGCCATGATGACCATTTGCAGCCATTTTGGTCGAGGGAGTCTGGTTTGTGCTGGTTACCAAACACGGTTGCTAAGTCGTCCGCGTTTTTACTATTACTGAAACAGTTCTTGCTGCATTTCCATTTGAATCCGTTCTGTGAATCATTATCCTAATACACTTGACACCCGCTTTTTTGGGTGGGTTAATAGTGAAGATGCAGCACAGGCTATCTTTGGTTTCTTTATGTTTAGCTGTGGAGGTGTTTGAAGTGGTTAGCGTGAGCTTGGTGTTAAAATAGTGGCTTTTCTAAGGAGCATGTGGTGGACAGCCAGAGACACTCACAAGAGGAGAGGCAAACTAAAGCCTTGAAAGCAAAGCATTTGTCTTTGATGTCAGCCGGCTTGCAAAGGCTGCTGGTGGTCCAAGGGGATTGGAGTTTCAGCACAGGATTTTGAGATTCTTGGGTCAAAAAGGTCTCAGAGGCTGTATTAATTTTAACACGTGTCTCCTTCCATTTAGATGTGCAGTTTATGCACCTAAATAAAACATGAATATAGGTCTTGGAAGTATGTCCTACAATTTACATCACGGCATAATTTGAAGCACACACAGTAACGGTATTTGTTTGTCTTAAAATTTCAACATAAATGCGTCTTAAAGTGTAAAGCACTGGTGTGCAAACTGCATGACAGCCGTTACTGTATTACTAGAAACCATTTCACATAGTACAGAGGTACTGCAACGTTCCTAAGAAGAAAGCGACTTAGTACTATCTAGTTTTTATTAACTGACATTAAGCGAGCTCAAGGCAATGTTCAAGTGACAGAAGCAGTCAGTGGTTATTACCGCTGTATTGTTTTTTTCATGTATTTCTTTATTATTTTTTTTATAATTTAACATTTAACAAAAATAAATTAACAACCCAGTACAGAGAAAAAAGGTTGGGGGAAAAATGTTAACAACTAAAGTGAAATAAAGTTGTTGTTTTTTCCTGGATGCTGGAACATTAAACTACACTACTACTCCAACTCGCTTCTGGGTAAAGTATCATCCCTACTGAAGTGTCACTGTAATACCAACGTTGAACTTCATGCTGCTTCTTCCTCTTTCCGGCAAGCTGGGCACAGTTTAATGTATATTGCCTCCCACTGTTGTAGTTATGTCTTCGCCACTTTAGATCTGTGAAGGATCAGCAGTGTACAGTCAAAATCCACACCATAAGGCAATTCCATCTCGGTGTACTTTCTATACCATTTATACGGTCCACCCCTACAAGAATAGCTTCTCCATTCCTTCGTGCTCACAAATACTAACCCTCAACTCGCTGAGCACTGAAGTGATCGTGCCTTCACATGAGCACACATACTAGAATATTGGAATGGACATTTCTAGGACTGTTGAGCTTGATTTAGTTGCTCTGTTGTGACCGGGGGGGGGGCTGGACTGGATGGATGGACAGTTTGTTGAAAGAATGATGTTGCATGCCTTGCGCTGTTTGGATACAGCATGTAGGCTGAGACACGAGCAGATTAAAATGACGATAAGTTAGTCACAGACTGATTTTAGGGCTTGTAAAAAAAATAAATAAAATAAACTGTGAGGCAGATGAATCCCTGTGTTTGTGTGTGTGTGTGGTTGTGTGCTTGATGTCCACATTGTTTGTCACTGTGGAAATCCCAGAGTTAGTGAAGGGATTGCAAAATCAATGTGAGCTATTCATACATGGATCTAATCCCCAGATTTACTGCCATTTAATCTGTGGTTATGGCTAGGCTCTGATGGCTCTAATGCCGTCAAGCAGATGTCCCTGCTCAGCCACACAGGTTAGGATGCACCTGGTGACACCACTGAGCACTAGCACTGGGCAGTCCGTTACACATCTTATCTTGTCCTCATACCGTGAGCGTTGTATCACGAACGTCGTAGTGTCTAGGTGCAGCCAAAAGAGGGTTAAGACAAATACACCATCCAGGAATCATTGTTTTACCAACATCAAGTGAATAGAAAAACTCTCCTACAAGTTTGTGTTGTCCGTTTTGTGCTGGGAGCCGATCGTTTGACATTAATTAACTCCATTAGTAAGCTGTCTTACTAATGCCTACATCCATGATTACATTTCTATGTACAGGACTCAGGTTGGTTTTTCCGCTCTCGAGGTCCTCAGTGCTTCTCTTCTGCTCCTCTACAGCAGCAACAATATGAAACAGTAGATACCGTTAGTTTTGAAACGAAGTTGGCTGACGTCAAAAACCGACCAGCTCGGAACACAACGCAGATCCCCGCGCAAACTGTCGCCCAAGTACGCAAGCAGTTGCAAATCTTCGATGTCGCGCCTTTTAACTGGGTGTATTTCTGTGTTTTTGTTATTTTTCCACCAAGTAAAAGACACCAGTATCACAGCTTGTTGTGTTGTTGAACAGTACCTGCATGGATAGAAATACTTTTGATTTTATTCACTGCACACCTGGTGCTATTTTCAAATTCAAAACTGAAGCAGACCATTTCATTTCAAAACGCAGGCTGATTTCAGGAGGTATATTGCATCAGAAGCCGGGCTTGAATAATAAAAGTGACATTTTTTTATATTGGGTAAATATTTGCAGATGTTGCATAGTTTTGCTTTCAGAAAGTAACTGGTTATCAAAATGACCATGCCATCCTCGAGAGAAAATATCTCAGGAGAAAAAAAATATCCTACACATTCATGCGGTGACTTTCTCTGACATGAAGTGCTTGTCATCTTATCATATACTCGTAATTTTCATATACTCGTAAGATTGAAAGCTAAACGTAATGGAACATAACAAAAACATACACTACGCCACACGTTGGTACACTATTTTAATAACCTTTCCTAAATAATAATTTCAATTTTTTATTGAAGCTTTAGAGGATTTGTAGAAAGAAGATTAACTACAAGACAGTGGCTGTCCTTTGAGTCATTTTAATAGACTAAAACAATTTAAGGATAATCACCAATTTTAATAATTGATTAGCGCTGAGCCAGTTAGCTGACTAATTGATTATTCAATCAGCCGAACCTTAAGGAGCATATGCCATTTGACACATGCTGCTTTTCTTTGTCCTCTTGAGTATTTCTGGATTTGGAAGTGTTGAACGGCATGAAACAAGCCGCAACCATACATTGTCCATAGAAATAACAGTACAGCCGCTCCCTAAATTGAAGCTGAAATATGTCCATTGCATTCTTGGTCTATAGCTGCATTATAAGTACATACAGTACATTTTTCCCAGTGGTGATTTCTGTCTTTTTTTGGTAGATTTGATCAGGCTCATTTGTGTTCAAGCTGTCATCTTTCTGAATTGAGTTAGTTAACGATATAGAAAAAAAAAAAACACAAAAAAAACCAAACAGGTGATTGACAGCATCTTCACTGTGTAGACTGTCGAAAATGAAGCAGCATGGCAGCTCCCGTAACCACAATATTGTAGCTTGGGGTCGTATCTGTCAATTTCTGAACTTAAATACGCCACATTATCAGTTGAATAATTGAAAATATAATGGCAGATTCATCAACAGTTAAAATGCGTAAGTTGGCGGACAATAAGTAGGTACTTCTGTTTTTATTTTCCAAATTGACACCATTGTGTAAGCACCACAGTATTTTTTTATGGTGAGTGGTTGTTAAATGAAGGCGCATACCTACCAGTTAATTTAGGTTGTTACATCTTACACTGGTGGCAGACACACACGCTCTAACAAAAATACACACGAATACACGCTCCTCGACTGCAGTAGCTTTAAAATGCTTACATTAAAGTGTAGGAGACTGAAAGTGTGTGTGTGTGTGTGTGTGTGTGTGTGTGTGT